>CP136057.1:360697960-360829251 GCA_032464435.1 Aegilops umbellulata
CGGCGGTGCCTTCTTTAGCTAGAGACAACTCAGCTCGCAGTGGATCATCGTCAAAGCTGATACACACTTCTATGATGCTATTGAACACAATGGCATCATCTATGCGATCGACAGAGCAGATGGCACCACGTATTGATGGGATGGCGTGTGTAAGTTGTTTCCGCCTCATGTTAATGATGACGCCATGACACTGTTTGAACTTTTTGTGATGATTGGCATATCCTTGTTTGAGCAGAATTTGAGTAGAACTATGGCAATGTATTAGAGATGTCGTAAATCAGCTATATTTGGAATGAGTTAATTCATGCGATTGTGGCCATGTCATTACAGCCAATTTGTACCCCTGAATAATCAAATGGTTAGGAATATATGGATATTCTCCTTATTTTACAATAATCTATATATTACTACTAAATATGAGTGTGTATCAATGGCCATGTTAGTTTCCTCATTTTCATGATGTAGAAACATGCACCACAGTGTTGGTTTCATCTAACCATACATTAGGGAAGTAAATGTGCATATGGAGAACTCTATATTTGGAAGTAGTGAAATCCTATAATGCTTACCATGTGTACATACCTATATTCGCCCTTTGGCAATCAATGGCTAGAAGAATATACTCACAAATTTTTTTCCCACAGAACACGAGTATATAACAATGCACGGTATGTTAGTTACCTTGAAGAATTTGTTTGTGAGGACAGAACATGATTACATAACATGCATGACATGGTAGTTTCCTGTGAAGAATCGATTGCGAGATAACATGAGTATAACCATGCATGGCACTTCTATATTTTTTAACCAAGTATACATTTCCCTGTATTTTCCTCGCAGTTCCAACAGGGACATATCAATGCTGTTTCTTGCATTATCCTACTCATACTCTGAACAATGCTGATCTTACATTAACAATGTCTCTCCTTTTTGATATGATGCGGTGTCCCTACAGTTATTGCCCTTTGTAATCACACCACCTTTGCCAAAAACAAGGAAGCACAACTGGTTCCTCGCTCGATCAGACGACGACAAAAGACTAATGATCATTCGGACACATGAGCTAGAAAAGTTATATTGCAAAAACCCCACTGTATACAAGCACCGTGAAATACGTGAGTATTCGGACAATTGCTGTTACGTCTATGAGCAGGATACCAGCTTGTTGGGGCCTTCAGGATTTTTTAGTTGGAGGCGGGTAAACAGCCTTGGTTCACACGCTCTGTTTCTCGGACACAATTATCCGATTAACCAGGAGATCACCATTGGCAAGGACCTTGATGGCAGAGAGGCTCTATTTGCTATGGAAAACTGTGTCTACACGGCGAGCCCTAGGAGTTTGGGAGCAAACTCCCCTGATTGTCAACGATACAGCCTGCAGCCAAAAGAAGGTGAGAATGACAAAGGCATCTGGATTAACTTTGATCCTTGGATGTCTCAATTACGACAGGCAGTGATGTGGTTCAAGCCTTCAGGTTGATAGGTAACTGGGCTGTTGCGTCGAAAGGGTGGAGTACTGGTATCTCCGGATCATTGGTCGCTGAAGTCGGGCTGCAAATTATGATGGTGTTGCATCATCTCTTCAAATGACTTTGTTGTCTTTGCTGCTTGTTCTGGATGGGTAGTTCTTTATTTTTTTATGCATATTCCTTGTCATTTGGTCATGCTCGTCTATGTCACTCTTACTATGTAATAGTTCCCTCTGTTTAGAATGTCATTCTCGTCTGGATCATGAGAGTCTGAGCGCTGCAGATGGGTGCGTTTTGGTGGTGTAGCAAGACTTCTTATAAACTATCATGTCTTGCTGTTTATGTCAGTAGTTCACTAGTCAGTGTTTGAATGTTGTATATATCATTGTTTCGAACTGTTTATTGTCTCGAACTACTGGTGGGCTAAATGAGGGCATCACCATTCTCCAGTGTTTAGAGTGTATCTCCTTTTTTCAAGTTATATAATTTGAGCTCGATGTCTTTTCGATGATGTACACTTGTTTGGGCCAATGTGGTGTTGTTGAATATGGGCTGAGTAGTAACGCAATGCCAAACAGGTCAATTATGACTCTCAGGTCGGGCTCTCAAAATATCCTCAGAAAAAAGGTCGGGCTCTCCAAGAAAGAAAGAATAAGGACTCTTAGGCCGACATGTGGGCGCCACCGGTGTTTTCGTGCGCTTGTGCACCGAGAGCATATTGGCGCGTGTTCGAAATTCATGCTACCTTTTCTCCCCAATCTCCTGCCCCTCCCCCGCCTGTGGAATCTCGATTCCTACTCCAGTTCCCCCAAATCCCCCTCCTGTACTCCCTGTAGTCAAGCGCACTATCATGTCGCCGGTCAACGCGGATCTCCGAGCCAGAGATCCTGAGGTCCGTCCTACCTTCGGTCACTGCGTGTTGTCACTCAATAGTGGCATGTTGGCGCTTGACGACCAGTTTGTCGGCAAAGTGCTGATGGTAACCATCAACGACGACCGGCCTCCCGTCTCGATGGATGACCTTGTCAAAGCTCTTGGCATTGCGCACGGCATCCAAATAAGTGCCTTGCTCGTCGAAGTCTGTCCGCCACCGGCTGATTTCTTCGTCAAGTTCCGGACAACTTTTGATTGTAGTTGTGTGTTCGAATCTTCCCGGCGTTTGTTCTGTGATGGCACGCTGGTGAGCTTTGATCGGTGGCACCTAGGATGGGGCTCGGTGCCCTCTGAGCTTGAGTTTTTAACAAAGCTAAACTTCCACGGCATGCCTCGACGTGCTTGGAACAGCGAGTCCATGAATGAGCTTATCAACGACCTTGGAGGTGAGCTCGTAAGTATGTTTGTTCCTCCAGACAGCTGGGCTCTGACGGTTATGGCATGGACGAAGAAGCCGTCCACCATACCTAAGGTGATTGGTGTTGAGATACCGGTGCAGGAACCGAGGTTGTACTATTTGTCGCCACCAAGGCTGCCGCGGACCACGTTAGGGATGTACCTGTATCGAGTGTTCGTGCATGTCAAAGAAGTGGTCAATCCATCAATCGAAGTCCTACCACTGCCGCTGGTGCCAGGGTCCGTCGACGACATCCATTACAGGGGTCAACGTCAGACTTCCCTCGTGTTGCTCGGAACGATGGACGGCACAGGGCCTACTACATCACGCGGCGGAGGCCACTGCTTCTTTGGGAGAAGAGGCAGGGTTGGCTGCCTGGATGTGCTCTAATTTGAGGTAACAACTGAATCTTGTCAGATACTAGTTAAATCCGAGCTATGGGTGTGAAGCACTGATGTGCCAGTACATTTGATTGTGACATGTTCTAATTTTGTACCTGAACATTTTTTAGAAAGGGCTATACGTCAACTTAATGTGCTAGCAGAACTTATTGTGTTGTCTGTCATTTTCTTTGCACAACATTCAAGATATTTCCCCGTCATTGATAGTGACGATGAATCGTTATGTACGAGTTCATTGGTTTCAACATAGCCCTACCCGTAGCGATCCACTGCTTCCATCCTGATTGTGCCGCCTGCGTGAAATTTTTGTGTGCAAGTTCAGTCTGCTATGATGTTCTATATGATTGTGTCAACTATATAAGTTTTTACTGAGCATCAGCAATGCATATGGCTGAAAGATGTATTTACGAGCATCGGCTGATGGGTCTCTCTCTCTCTCACGCACACACGCACACACGCACACACGCACAAGTGGGACCCGTCGAATTATTTCTCTGCTCGTGACAACTTTTAATTAGGTTCCACTGTAATCTAACTTTTTTCTTAAGTAACTAATTGAGCTCAGTGACTTCAAAAGGTTGTACATAAGCCTTGTTTGGGCCTTTCCGGCATCGCTGAATGTGGGCTGAGTAGCCATGTTAGGTTGTACTGTACTACACAGGCCTTTTTTTCAACATCAGCACTGCAACTGGGCCGACAGTCGTACACAATATCCGGGTCAACTTGTTATTCTCCGCCCCGCTGGGCTGCAAACTTTCCTAGGAGGTATGCATTAGGCTTAAGAAGAAAATGGACTTTAAGAAATAATAAATGGGATGTAATTATAATAACTGGGCAGTAACTATAAAAAATGCACCAAACGCGTAATTAGTTTAAAAAATATATTATTATTAGAATTTGAAAATTTTAATTTCATTACTTGTTACGCGCGCAATATTTTGTTGGATTTTAACGTAATACAACTTTACTTTGAAATTATATTTAATATGACTAGAAATTTCGGATAAAAATATTTCGGATCCCATAAAAATGTGGGATTTTTTTTAATTCTGTTTTGAGCAGTTGGTTGAAATTATTAATCATTGTCCTAGCTAGAAAATGGGTTGTACTTTTAACAAATTGTAAATGGGCTGTAGTAAATTCCATTAGAATTAAAAAATGGGTTGTACATTCTCACAAATCGCAAATGCGCAATATGTTCTCTGCCACACACTTGTGGGCCTTCCAAGTTGACGCGTCCCCTATAAAAAACTAAGTTGACACGTATGCAAGGCTTTGTCAACAACACACGGTTCTGGCAGTTGTGGCCGTTGGATGTCGATCCAACGGATGTCGTGCTTCTTCTTCAATCTCAGATATTCTTGCTTCAGTCGCCCAAAAAATGATTCCTCCCCCTGACATCTGGGGCGCACTGTTTCGGAGGCTGACCTATGGGCCTACTAAGTTGACGCGTACCAAGGGCTTTGTCAACTTAGTCAATATAAATGATTCTAGCTGCAGAGACCGTATGATGGCTACCCAACGACCGTCGTGCTTCTTCAACCTCCGGTCTTCTTGAGCAGCGCCGATCATGCCACGTGCTCCTGCCTCCCGTGGCCGGCTGTGATGCCGCGGAGGCCTCACCGCCCCTACTACTCCCACCGCTGGCCAGGCCATCCCTCTACTCACCCACACCCCCTGTTATTCTGCGGCGACGACAGCCTCACACCGCAGCCAAACAAGTGAACCCTTGTACTCCTATCTGTGCGGGCTTCCACTGCCGCGTCTTCCCCGGCTCCGCGTTGTCCCCTTCCTAGGCCTCGCCGTCGTCCACCGTCGTGGTGCTCTCGGTGCGGCGTGGTCAATGTGGTCAACGACCAACTTCCATCGGAAGACTACTGTACGTGGAGAGGCTGACAGCTAGGTCCACGGCAGCCGCAAGGAAGTGCCTCCTTATTACGCGTAAAATAATTATTCCTCCACCTAACAGCAGGGACCCACCAGACGGGCCACCATATTTCGCGAAAAAAATGTTTTCCCCTGACTACTGGGACCCACCAGCTACATCTTTGCACACAAGGAAGTGCATAAAGGCAAAAAACCGATTCGCCCCCTGACTGCTGGGACCCACCAGCTACATCTTCGCACGCAAGGAAGTGCCTGATAGTCGGGACCCACCTTGTCGAAGCATACGTAGCGTTGTCATTCTGGTCGCGAACGTGTACGTACATATTGGTCGATGTAGAGGCGTGCACGTGTCATAGTAGAGGCGCGCACGTAGCATGTACACATACATACAGCGGCCAGTGTGCAAGAAAGAAAATACGGCCACGTACGTACATACGGGCGGGGTCTCAAACGGCTACTCGCGCATACGTACGGCCATGGCTCGTGTACATGGCTAGGTCAGAACGGAGAAACAACATAGTCGTCGTGTTCATGGGGAGCTAACCGACTGGGTTAGAACGGAATGCATCGTCGTGTTCATCGGGAGGGCTTGGACGAAACATCCGATGGAAACGAGGCCTGGCATACCACAGAACGGACGAAACGGCCTTGTGTTCGACCGTCCACGTTCGAAACGGGATCCTGTTCATCGGGAGGGGTCTGGTGTACCGCAAAACGGTACGGTCGAAACGGGGGTCCTGTTAATCGGGAGGGGTGTGGCGTACCGCAAAACAGAGGAAACAGACTTGTGTTGGAGTGCTATGGTCGAAACAGGGGCCCTGTTCCTCGGGAGGGGTGTGGCGTACCGTTTTTTTTGTCATAATTATCGTCATAGAAGTGTCATAAGTATGACAGAATAAATTTCCGTTCAACCCAAAATGTCACGGATGTGTGTTTTTTTGTAGTGGGGAGTTGTCCTCAATCCCCACCAAACAAACGGCAACTCGGTCACCCAAGCCCTAGCTGCATGCTTAAGGCCACGCATCAATCGGGGTTTCAAACCTTGGAGGACCAAACCATTTGCTCTTTCAGCTTGCCCATTCGACTGTGGGTGCGTAACAGATGCATAGTCGACCCGAGTGCCTTGGGAAGCGTAGAATGCTCTGAACTCATCATAATCAAAGTTTGAGCCATTGTCTGTGATGATGCTATGCAGAACTCCATATCGGAACACCAACTCTCTGATAAAACTGATGGTTGTGCTTGAGTCAAGGTTCTTTATAGGTTTGGCCTCAATCCACTTGGTGAACTTGTTGACTGCCACGAGCAGATGAGTGAAACCACTTCTGCCGGTTCTTAACGGCCCAATCATGTCCAGCCCGCACATAGCAAATCGCTAGATAACTACAATAGTTTTCAAAGCTGATGCAGGCGTGTGGGACATGTTCGAGTAAAACTGGCAACCTTCACACTTCTTGACGATCTCTTTCACCATTTCATTGGCTCGTGGACAGTAGAATCCTGCTAGGTATGCTTTGGCCACGATGGTCCGGGAGGACGCATGGTGACCACAGGTCCCCAAGTGAATCTCATTCAAGATCAGTCGACCCTCTTCTCGAGAGATACATCACTGAGCCAAGCGAGTAACACTTTCTTTGAAAAGCTGTCCACCTATAACTGTGAAGGCTTTCCACCTACGGACGATCTGACGTGATTCAACTTCATCCTCAGGGAGCTCCTGCCTGAGCAGACGATATGCAATTTATGGCACTATCCAGTCGGGGGTGATTACCAAAACCTCCATTATTAGGTCGACAACTGCTGGCACCTAGACTTCAGTCGGGTTGGTAGAACTTATTGGTTGCGGGGGCTCCTCTGTAAAGGGATCTTCTTGCACTGACGGGGTATGGAGATGCTCCAATAACACATTACTGGGAATAGGTTTCCGAGTGGAACCTTTTTTTACCAGATCATCAACTTCTTGATTCTTGAGTCGGGGAATGTGGTGGAGCTCCAACCGTTCAAACTTCTTTTCCAACTTCCTTACTGCATTGCAGTATGCGGTCATGGCAGGGCTCCGGACATCCCATTCCTTCATGACCTGATTAACCACCAAGTCTGAGTTGTCGTATACCATCAGGCGACGGACGTCGAGTGAAATGGCCATACGCAAACCATAGAGAAGTGCTTCATACTCAGCTTCATTGTTGGAGGAATCAAAGTGAATCTGGAGAACATAACTGAGTTTGTCACCTCTTGGGGACACCAGGACCACTCCTACACCAGAACCGTTTAACATCTTGGATCCATCAAAGAACATGGTCCAGTGTTGTGAGTGAACTTGAGTCGGTTGCTGCTGCTCAATCCACTCGGCCAAGAAATCTGCGATTTCTTGAGACTTGATTGCCTTCTTTGCTTCAAACTTGATATCTAGATGAACAAGTTCAATTGGCCACTTAGCCACTCGACCGGTTGCATCTCGATTGTTCAAAATTTCATACAACGGAGCGTCGCTGACGACTGAAATCGAGTGGTCTCCGAAGTAATGTGCAACTTTCTTCGCAGTTAAGTAAATTCCATAGACAAGCTTCTGGTAATGTGGATACCTTTGCTTGGATGGAGTCAAGACTTCAGAAATGTAATACACTGGGCATTGAACTTTATAGGCCTTGCCTTCTTCTTCTCACTCGACTGCTGACAACCTGTCCAGTGGCTGCAATATATAACTATAGAGGTTCTTTGTTGACTGGAGTAGCAAGCACCGGCTGGGTGGAGAGCAGGTCATTGAGCTCTACAGACGCTGCTTCAACTTCAGGAGTCCACTCGAATGTATCAAACTTTTTCATCAGTCAGTAAAGAGGTAATGCCTTTTCACCGAGACGAGAAATGAATCGACTTAACAGCCAGACAACCTATGAGCTTCTGAACATCATGCACACACACAGGGTGTTTCATTCAGAGAATTGCCCCAATCTTTTCTGGGTTTGCATCAATCCCTCATTCGGAAACGAGAAAATGGAGTAACTTTCCTCTTGGGACTCCGAATGTGCACTTGGACGGGTTAAGCTTGATGTCATATCTTCTTAAATTGGCAAAGGTTTCAACAAGGTTAGTTAACAGGTTGGAACCTTTGTGTGACTTGACCATGATATCATCCATGTATGACTCCGTGTTCCGACTGATCTAGGTGAGCAAGCACTTCTAGATCATGCGCATGAACGTGACGCTAGCATTCTTAAGACCAAAAGGCATGGTGACATAGCAAAAACACCCGAATGGGGCGATGAAGGCCGTTTTTATTTCATCGGGTCCATACAGTCGGATCTGATGATACCCGAAATATGCATCTAGAAAAGACAAACGCTCACACCCCATAGTTGAGTCGACAATCTGATCAATGTGGGGGAGAGGGAAATGGTCTTTCGGGCAGGCCCGATTGATATGCTTGAAATCTATACACATATGAACTGAATCATCTTTCTTAGGGACCATGACGATGTTGGCGAGCCATTCAGAGTGGTATATCTCATGGATGAATTCAGCTACCAGGAGCCGAGCCACCTCCTCGCCAATCGCCTTCCTTTTTTCCACGGCAGATCGATGGAGATGCTCTTTGACAGGTTTTGCTTTTGGGACGACATGCAAACGGTGCTCAGCTAGCCCCCTGGGTACACCTGGCATGTCTGATGGTTTCCATGCAAAGATGTCCCAGTTCTCAAGGAGGAACTGGTTGAGCACGGCTTCCAATTTTCCGTCGAGTGTCGTTAGATGTGGGTCCGAGCAGTAGTGGGGTCTTCCGGGTGAATGTGGACTGGCTTTGTCTCGCCGGCTGACTGAAATGCAGATTCTGAAACAGGCTTATTGGCTCGCAACAAATCACTCGGATCGGAATTTTTCTTGTATTCTTCCAGCTCCACCGCCGCCATTTGCTCATCAGCAATTTTGTAACATTTCTGGAGGCACTCCTCTGCTCTCAGCCTATTTCCTGTAACTGTGATCACACCTTTGGGCCCAGGCATCTTCAACTTAAGATATATGTAACACGGACGGGCCATGAAACGAGCATATGCAGGCCTGCCCATAATAGCATGATAGGCACTGTGCAAATCCACTACCTCAAACGTCAACTTATCCTTACGGAAATTCTTGGAATCACCGAAAACCACATCAAGAGCAATCTGCCCAAGTGACTTTGCTTTCTTCCTTGGGATGACACCCTGGAACTGCATGTTGCTCTCACTGAGTTTGGACATCGGAATGCCCATCCCTTGGAGGGTCTCAGCATACAGAATGTTCAGACCACTGCCACCATCCATAAGAACGTTAGTCAGTCAGGTGCCCCCAACGACTCGGTCGACCACCAAATCTTGCCGCCTGTGGGTAGCAACGTGCACTGGGTGATCTGACTTGTCGAATGTAACAGGAGTTTTCAACCACTTCAAGCACGTCGTAGTTGCTGGAGCAACCATGTTCACTTCTCTGTTAATGACTTTCAGTCAACTTTCGCTCTCGACATCAGCAAAAATCACCAAGGTAGCATTGACCTTAGGGTAACCATCATCTTTTTCTTTCTCTTCATCCTTATCAGAGCCCTTCTCACTGGGCTGACCCTCTTGGAATTGCTAAATCAGGAGTCGGGACTGTCGAGTGGTATGCTTGGGAAAAATCAAGTTACCCTCTTCATCTTTCTTCGTGTGAATATGACACGGCAAATCTAGGACGTCCTGGCCTGACTGGTCTTTCACCTTTTTGGGCACCCACGGTCCCATAGGCTTTCCTTTAAACTTCCCTTGCGCATTCAGGACTGCAGCTTCAACAGGACCTGCAGCCTCAGCTTTACGCTTTTGCTTCCGACTGGGATTTCCACCTCCGGTGTCTTGGTCGACGGGTTTCCCCTTGCCATTGCAGAGCCGGTCTTCCTCTTCACCATTTGCATACCGAGTGGCTATTTCCAGCATTCTGCTCAGAGACATGTCTCCGGAATGACCAAATTTTAGGATAAGCTCTCTGTATCTAACACCCTCCTTGAAGGCACAAACTGCTTGATGCTCTGACACACATTCTCCACTACGTGGTGAAGGGTGGTCCATCTCTGGATGAAATTTCTCAAAGTTTCACACGGCTTCTGGACATAGTGCTGCAATTCAGTCAACCCAGCAGGTCGCTTGCAGGTGCCTTCGAATGTCTTGATGAACACTCGGGCTAAATTTTCCCAATAGAAAATTCTTCCAGGAGCCAACTGATTCAGCCAGGCTCTGGCTGAGCCTTCAAGCATCAAGGGGAGGTGCTTCATGGCTACACCATCGTTGCCTCCACCAATCTGCACTGCCACTCGGTAATCTTCCATCCACATGTCTGGCTTCGACTCACCAGTGAACTTGCTCACACCGGTAGCCAATCTGAAGTTGGGAGGGATCTCAGCGGCTTGGATGGCTCGACTGAAACACTCGAGCCCAGAAATGAATGCTCTGCTTCCAATTGGATGATCTTTGTCTTGTCCTTCTCTGTTTGCTCTGCCTCTATCAACCAAGCCTTGTACGAGGACTGAACTTGCATCGAATACATGCTCTTTTGGGTCGACTGGAATTCTCCGCTCATCACCATGCGGGCGCCTGTCATCATACCGTCGGGCCGCGTACGACCCACCTCTCGGAGGAGGTGTAAGCACTCGGTGGCGGTCATCATGGTGGTTCGAGGATCAAACTGTCCATGGCCTCGACCAAGATACTGGTCCTCGCGATAACCACGGTCTTCACGCAACAGAGGCGACCTTGGACTATGTGCCGACTGAACTGTGTCCGCCACCACTGACCTGCTGTGAATCCTGTTGCGCGACTAGGAAACAGCTGAGTTCTGCTTCTCGACTACTCTGAGCAATGACCGAATTTGCTGTAAACCTCTACCAGCTTCCGAATGGGACTGTTGAATCGAATCTGCTATACGTGCAGCTGCTACAGCATTCTGGATCGAGGTGCGATATACCTGACAATCTTCCCGAGGTTCAGTTGGAAACAACTGCCGTGGCCATCGACTGGACCCTGGAATCTCTTGGCGGGCACGATCGTCGAGTCCTTGCTGAGGATTCTCCAGATGCATATGCTCAGCCAAGGTGGCTAAGCGCGCAGCCTCCAAAGCCCGAGCCTCGGAGGTCTCCCCAACAATAGGGGTCTAGAGTGCCCGGACGTTGCGGCGATGCAGCTCTTCCCTCTGCTCTACAGTTAGGGCTTGGGGGTAGTATTCGTCATGATCTTGCGATGGGCCACCGCTGCCACCACCGCCGCCACCGCTGCCATAGCCACCATGACGAAATCTAGGCGGGCTGCGCTAGGAGTCGACCATGAGGACTTCCGCCGTGGGATCGTTACTCTCGCACTCGAAAAGTGTATTCGAATGACCAGTCGGCAGATCGAACAATCTGTAGAGGGATTCGTCAAGCTCGATTTCCGCGACTTGAGGGGTGGTCGACTGGCAAGCCACCGCGTGCTTCACCCACCACTAGAGCTGCAAACGACCGGATTGCTTGTGATGGCGGACAGCGGGGAGCGAAGACGCCACAGGAGCTGACCGATACTGAGTCGACGGCTGCAGCAGAAGGACGCCGCAGGCATTCGCGCGAAAGTGCGTCACCCCGCGGATGGGGAGGGCCTCGACATCGAGGGGGCCTTCTTGGAGCCATGTGGAGTCGTTGGCGATGAAGACAAGCGCACCGAGATGGATCTCGTGACCCGGAGTCAAACCACCGCCTGAAACCATGTTGATGGAGATAGAAACTTGCAACCTCACCAGAAGTCGCTCAGACGCTTGCCCCACGGTGGGAGCCAACTGTCTTGGGAATGAGTGTGACAGTAAGAGTAGGGGGTACATAGGAGGAGGCAGTGTCCTAGCTACAACGAGGTTGTACGCACAGATTTACGAGTTCAGGCCCGTCTCGGAGGAAGTAACAACCCTACGTCTTGGTGCCTCGGAGGCTTGTCCACTAGATGTGTGTAATAGTTACAAGGGGTGTGAAACCTTGTGCCAGAGGGGAGGGGTGGCTTATATAGAGTGCGCCAGGCCCATCGCAGCCCTCGGTTACACAGGGGTTCAATGTGAGTTATGACTAGAACGTTACTTGTAATGCCTGCTATAAATGGTCTAACTGACGACGGGGTGAATGCTTGACCGTTGCCATCCTGGGGTGACTTTAGGCCTTCTGTACTCAGAGTGGGTTTCTGTATGGTCAAGTGAAGTTATCATGGTCGAGTGTGTTGGATTTCGGGTTCCGGCAAAACCCTTGAGGTTCGAACACTGGGGTGCGCACGAAGATCTCTCTGTCCTTAGATCGCTCTCGCAACAATCACAGGGCCTAGCTTGATGAACACAAAGAGCGAGAAACACAAGAGTTTATACTAGTTCGGGCCACCGATGTGGTGTAATACCCTACTCCAGTGTGGTGTGGTGGATTGCCTCTTGGGCTGAGGATGAAAAATTACAAGGGAAGAACAACCTCCTCAGGAGAGGTGTTCTTGGGCTTGGTGAACTTGTGTGGTTGAGGATGATCTGAATGATCCGTCCAGCCTCCCCCCTATGGTGGTGGCTAGTCCTATCTATAAAGGCCCTGGTCCTCTCCCCAAATATTGAGCGGGAAGGGATCCAACAACGGCCAAATTCGAAGGGAGACAACTAGTACAAGTTATCCTGGATAAAGGTGGTCTTCGCCTGTCAAAGGCTCTGGTGGTGACGCTGTCTTGGACTCCACGGTGACCTCCGTCCTGCCGTCCTGCTGGTCTTGGTCTCGTTGAACTGATATGGAAACCTTTGCCTGATGCATCGGGACTCCTTGCCTGCGCTTGCCTCTTTAGCACCAAAGAGGAAACGAGGACACTGCGCGCTGGCGCCCGCCTGGCTCCAGTCGTCATGGCTTGCATAACAGGAATCTCGCGAGATGTCCCTTGCCTTGATCTCTCCGCCCCTCGTGAGCCGACCTGGTGAGGCTGCCCCCGAGGAGGTTTTGTGTCGTCCGCCTTGCGAGGCTTGGCCTCTTGCGAGGCTCTTGAGTGTTTGTTGGTGAGGATGGGCCGTACAGGGCCGCAGGTGGAGCCATGCTATGGGCCGCAGGCAGGCAAGTCTGGGGCCCCCGTTCCCAGGACGCCGACAGTAGCCCCCGGGCCCAAGGCGCGCTCGGACTTGGCTTCGAGGCGAAGCCAAAGGGAAAGTGCGGAGTGCCGTGGGCCCCAACAGCCTGCAGCCCCGCTTGATGCGTGGCGATTGATTGAACGTGGGCGTCTCCGCTTCCCCATGGTGCCTCGGCAACTGCCCGACTTGACGAGTCCCTAATGCATGCAGAGAAAAATCATCATCACCTGTGATCATGGGGATCGCCAGTTGGCCTACTCCCGCTATAAGTGAGGAGGGGGTGTCGGGGGTTGGATGCGACATATGCCATAGGATGGCTTATCATGGTGGGGACGAGTAGAACGTCGCCGGTTCCTGGAAACGGGATGAGGCGTAGACATGCACGCCGGCGAATCTTACCCAGCTTCAGGGCTCTCCGTGGAGATAATACCCCTACTGCTGCTCTGCGGGGTCTCCGCATGATCACTATGGTAATATGTGTACAAAGTTGCTCCTCGAGCTGTGTTCTGGAGGTAGGAGAGGGCAAGGCTAGCTCTCTCCCTCTTATGCTTCTGGTCTAGTGCTAAAAGGATCGAACCCTTTGCATTGGTGCTCCGGGGGGTTTATATAGGCCTACCCCCCGGGGGTACAAGGGTAATCTGGCTGGGCGCGGGTACCAGCCGTCTATCTCTTAGGTCGCTGTCTTCTCCACCGACTCCTGGGGCCCGCCGCTGGTGGGCCCCGCCGACTGACCTGGTCACTGTAGCCGCGCCTCTGGTGACGTCGGCTTGGTCGTGGGGTCGTGGCAACAGTGCCACCGCCTGGCGGGCGATCACTGTCGCCACTCCCCGTCTTATCTGGTTAATGGCGTGCGGGGCCCGTGGGAGGAACGGGCCGACTCTCGGAGGCCGACTCCCGCGAGGTCCGTCTTCGGGTTCTCTCGCCGTCTTTTGTCCCCCCCGCTGACTAGCGGGGCCTGCCGTCTCCAGGCCGTACGTGCGGGCCAACGTGGGAACAGGGTTTCGCCGCTGGGGCGGACGTTAGGGCCAGTACGGCAACAGTACCGCGCCGGACGGAGATCTCCTCCGGTACGACGTACTGTAGCCATACCTGCCCTTGGTAATCAGGGTAGTGGAGGGCCGTACTCCGGCCATCCCCGGTCACGTCCTTCTTCTCGAAGGCAGAGGGCGGGGAAGTCTGTTGGGGAACGCAGTAAATTCAAAAAAATTTCCTACGCACACGCAAGATCATGGTGATGCATAGCAACGAGAGGGGAGAGTGTTTGTCTACGTACCCTCGTAGACCGAAGCGGAAGCGTTGACACAACGCAGAGGAAGTAGTCGTACGTAGAGGAAGTAGTCGTACGTTCTCCTCGCGATCCAACCGATCTAAGCACCGAACGTACGGCACCTCCGAGTTCTGCACACGTTCAGCTCGATGACGATCCCCGGGCTCCGATCCAGCAAAGCGTCGGGGAAGAGTTCCGTCAGCACGACGGCGTGGTGACGATCTTGATGTGTTACCGGCGCAGGGCTTCGCCTAAGCACTGCAACAATATGATCGAGGTGGAATTTGGTGGAAGGGGGCACCGCACACGGCTAAGGAACGATCCGTAGATCAACTTGTGTGTCTTTGGGGTGCCCCCTGCCCCCGTATATAAAGGATCCAAGGGGGAGGGGCTGGCCGGCCAGGTTTGGTGCGCCAGGAGAGTCCTACTCCCTCTGGGAGTAGGATTCCCCCCCCCCCCAATCCTAGTTGGACTAGGATTGCTCCAAGGGGGAGAGAGAGAGAGGGCGCCCCACTTCTCCTAGTCCTAATAGGACTAGGGAAGGGGGGAGGCGCGCAGCCCCTAGGGCTGCCCTCTCACCTTTCCTCCAAGGCCCATGTTGGCCCATTATGCTTCCGGGGGGTTCCGGTAACCCTCCCGGTATTCCGGTAAAATCCTGATTTCACCCGGAATGCATCCGATGTCCAAACATAGGCTTCCAATATATAATTCTTTATGTCTCGACCATTTCGAGACTCCTCGTCACGTCCCCGATCTCATCCGGGACTCCAAACTCCTTCGGTACATCAAAACTCATAAACTCATAATATAACTGTCATCGAAACCTTAAGCGTGCGGACCCTACGGGTTCGAGAACAATGTAGACATGACCGAGACACGTCTCCAGTCAATAACCAATAGCGGGACCTGGATGCCCATATTGGCTCCTACATATTCTACGAAGATCTTTATCGGTCAGACCGCATAACAACATACGTTTGTTCCCTTTGTCATCGGTATGTTACTTGCCCGAGATTCGATCGTCGGTATCCAATACCTAGTTCAATCTCGTTACCGGCAAGTCTCTTTTCTCGTTCCGTAATACATCATCTCGCAACTAACTCATTGGTTGCAATGCTTGCAAGGCTTATGTGATGTGTATTACCGAGAAGGCCCTGAGATACCTCTCCGACAATTGGAGTGACAAATCCTAATCTCGAAATACGCCAACCCAACATGTACCTTCGGAGACACCTGTAGAGCACCTTTATAATCACCCAGTTACGTTGTGACGTTTGGTAGCACACAAAGTGTTCCTACGGTAAACGGGAGTTGCATAATCTCATAGTTAAAGGAACATGTATAAGTCATGGATAAAAGCAATAGCAACATACTAAACGATCGGGTGCTATGCTAATGGAATGGGTCATGTCAATCAGATCATTCAACTAATGATGTGATCTCGTTAATCAAATAACAACTCTTTGTTCATGGCCAGGAAACATAACCATCTTTGATTAATGAGCTAGTCAAGTAGAGGCATACTAGTGACACTCTGCTTGTTTATGTATTCACACATGTATTATGTTTCCAGTTAATACAATTCTAGCATGAATAATAAACATTTATCATGATATAAGGAAATAAATAATAACTTTATTATTGCCTCTAGGGCATATTTCCTTCAGTCTCCCACTTGCACTAGAGTCAATAATCTAGATTACAAAGTAATGATTCTAACACCCATGGAGTCTCGGTGCTGATCATGTTTTGCTCGTGGAAGAGGCTTAGTCAACGGGTCTGCAATATTCAGCTCCGTATGTATCTTGCATATCTCTATGTCTCCCACCTGGACCAAATCCCGGATGGAGTTGAAGCGTCTCTTGATGTGTTTGGTTCTTTTGTGGAATCTGGATTCCTTTGCCAAGGCAATTGCACCAGTATTGTCACAAAAGATTTTCATTGGACCCGATACGCTAGGTACAACACCTAGATCGGATATGAACTCTTTCATCCAGACTCCTTCATTAGCTACTTCCGAAGCGGCTATGTACTCAGCTTCACATGTAGATCCCGCCACGACGCTTTGTTTTGAACTGCACCAACTGACAGCTCCACCGTTTAATGTAAATACGTATCCGGTTTGCGATTTAGAATCGTCCGGATCAGTGTCAAAGCTTGCATCGACATAACCGTTTACGACGAGCTCTTTGTCACCTCCATAAATGAGAATCATATCCTTAGTCCTTCTTAAGTACTTAAGGATGTTCTTGACCGCTGTCCAGTGATCCACTCCTGGATTACTTTTGGTACCTTCCTGCTAAACTCACAGCAAGGCACACATCAGGTCTGGTACACAGCATTGCATACATGATAGAGCCTATGGCTGAAGCATAGGGAAAATTTTTCATTTCCTCTCTATCTTCTGCGGTGGTCGGGCATTGAGTCTTACTCAACTTCACACCTTGTGCCACAGGCAAGAACCCTTTCTTTGCCTGATCCATTTTGAACCTTTTCAAAACTTTGTCAAGGTATGTGCTTTGTGAAAGTCCTATTAAGCGTTTTGATCTATCTCTATAGATCTTAATGCCCAATATATAAGCAGCTTCACCGAGGTCTTTCATTGAAAAACTCTTATTCAAGTATCCCTTTATGCTATCCAGAAATTCTATATTATTTCCGATCAGCAATATGTCATCCACATATAATATCAGAAATGCTACAGAGCTCCCACTCACTTTCTTGTAAATACAGGCTTCTCCAAAAGTCTGTATAAATCCATATGCTTTGATCACACTATCAAAGCGTTTATTCCAACTCCGAGAAGCTTGCACCAGTCCATAAATGGATCGCTGGAGCTTGCACACTTTGTTAGCTCCCTTCGGATCGACAAAACCTTCTGGTTGCATCATATACAACTCTTCTTCCAGAAATCCATTCAGGAATGCAGTTTTGACATCCATTTGCCAAATTTCATAATTATAAAATGCGGCAATTGCTAACATGATTCGGACAGACTTAAGCATCGCTACGGGTGAGAAAGTCTCATCGTAGTCAATTCCTTGAACTTGTCGAAAAACCCTTTGCAACAAGTCGAGCTTTATAGACAGTAACATTACCATCAGCGTCAGTCTTCTTCTTAAAAATCCATTTATTCTCAATTGCTTGCCGATCATCGGGCAAGTCAACCAAAGTCCACACTTTGTTTTCATACATGGATCCCATCTCAGATTTCATGGCCTCAAGCCACTTTGCGGAATCTGGGCTCACCATTGCTTCTTCATAGTTCGTAGGTTCACCATGGTCTAGTAACATGACTTCCAAAATAGGATTACCGTACCACTCTGGTGCGGATCTTACTCTGGTTGATCTACGAAGTTCAGTAGAAACTTGATCTGAAGTTTCATGATCATTATCATTAGCTTCTTCCCTATTTGATGTAGGTGTCACAGAAACAGATTTCTGTGATGTACTACTTCTCAATAAGGGAGTAGATACTGTTATCTCATCAAGTTCTACTTTCCTCCCACTCACTTCTTTCGAGAGAAACTCCTTCTCTAGAAAGTTTCCGACTTTAGCAACAAAAATTTTGCCTTCGGATCTGTGATAGAAGGTATACCCAATAGTCTCCTTTGGGTATCCTATGAAGACACATTTTTCCGATTTGGGTTCGAGCTTATCAGGTTGAAGCTTTTTCACATAAGCATTGCAGCCCCAAACTTTAAGAAATGACAACTTTGGTTTCTTGCCAAACCACAGTTCATAAGGTGTCGTCTCAACGGATTTTGATGGTGCCCTATTTAACGTGAATGCGGCCGTCTCTAGAGCATAACCCCAAAACGATAGCGGTAAATCGGTAAGAGACATCATAGATCGCACCATATCCAGTAAAGTACGATTACGACGTTCGGACACACCATTACGTTGTGGTGTTCCGGGTGGCGTGAGTTGCGAAACTATTCCGCATTGTTTCAAATGTAGACCAAACTCGTAACTCAAATATTCTCCTCCACGATCAGATCGTAGAAACTTTATTTTCTTGTTACGATGATTTTCCACTTCACTCTGAAATTCTTTGAACTTTTCAAATGTTTCAGACTTGTGTTTCATTAAGTAGATATACCCATATCTGCTTAAATCATCAGTGAAGGTGAGAAAATAACGATATCCGCCACGAGCCTCAACATTCATTGGACCACATACATCAGTATGTATGATTTCCAATAAATCTGTTGCTCTCTCCACAGTACCGGAGAACGGTGTTTTAGTCATCTTGCCCATAAGGCACGGTTCGCAAGTGCCAAGTGATTCATAATCAAGTGACTCCAAAAGTCCATCAGTATGGAGTTTCTTCATGCGTTTTACACCGATATGACCTAAACGGCAGTGCCACAAATAAGTTGCACAATCATTATTAACTCTACATCTTTTGGTTTCAACATTATGAATATGTGTGTTACTACTATCGAGATTAAGTAAGAACAAACCACTCTTTAATGGCGCATGACCATAAAAGATATTACTCATATAAATAGAACAACCATTATTCTCTGATTTAAATGAATAACCGTCTCGCATCAAACAAGATCCAGATATAATGTTCATGCTCAACGCTGGTACTAAATAACAATTATTTAGATCTAATATTAATCCCGAAGGTAGATGTAGAGGTAGCGTGCCGACCGCGATCACATTGACTTTGGAACCATTTCCCACGCGCATCGTCACCTCGTCCTTAGCCAATCTTCGCTTAATCCGTAGTCCCTGTTTTGAGTTGCAAATATTAGCAACAGAACCAGTATCAAATACCCAGGTGCTACTGCGAGAATTAGTAAGGTACACATCAATAACATGTATATCACATATACCTTTGTTAACCTTGCCATCCTTCTTATCCGCCAAATACTTGGGGCAGTTCCGCTTCCAGTGACCAGTCTGCTTGCAATAGAAGCACTCAGTTTCAGGCTTAGGTCCAGACTTGGGTTTCTTCTCTTGAGTAGCAACTTGCTTGCTGTTCTTTTTGAAGTTCCCCTTTTTCTTCCCTTTGCCCTTTTTCTTGAAACTAGTGGTTTTGTTAACCATCAACACTTGATGCTCCTTTTTGATTTCTACCTCCGCGGCTTTTAGCATCGCGAAGAGCTCGGGCATAGTTTTGGTCATCCCTTGCATATTATAGTTCATCACGAAGCTCTTGTAGCTTGGTGGCAGTGATTGGAGAATTCTGTCAATGACGCAATCATCTGGAAGATTAACTCCCAGTTGAATCAAGTGATTGTTATACCCAGACATTCTGAGTATATGCTCACTGACAGAACCATTCTCCTCCATTTTACAGCTATAGAACTTATTGGAGACTTCATATCTCTCAATCCGGGCATTTGCTTGAAATATTAACTTCAACTCCTGGAACATCTCATATGCTCCATGGTGTTCAAAACGTCGTTGAAGTCCCGGTTCTAAGCCGTAAAGCATGGCACACTGAACTATAGAGTAGTCATCAGCTTTGCTTTGCCAGACGTTCATAACATCTGGCGTAGCTCTTGCACCAGGCCTGGCACCCAGCGGTGCTTCCAGGACGTAATTCTTCTGTGCAGCAATGAGGATAATCCTCAAGTTACGGACCCAGTCCGTGTAATTGCTACCATCATCTTTCAACTTTGCTTTCTCAAGGAACGCATTAAAATTCAACGGAACAACAGCACGAGCCATCTATCTACACAACATAGACAAGCAAGATACTATCAGGTACTAAGTTCATGATAAATTAAAGTTCAATTAATCATATTACTTAAGAACTCCCACTTAGATAGACATCTCTCTAATCCTCTAAGTGATCACGTGATCCAAATCAACTAAACCATGTCCGATCATCACGTGAGATGGAGTAGTTTCAATGGTGAACATCATTTATGTTGATCATATCTACTATATGATTCACGCTCGACCTTTTGGTCTCTGTGTTCCGAGGCCATATCTGTATATGCTAGGCTCGTCAAGTTAAACCTGAGTATTCCGCGTGTGCAACTGTTTTGCACCCGTTGTATTTGAACGTAGAGCCTATCACACCCGATCATCACATGGTGTCTCAGCACGAAGAACTTTCGCAACGGTGCATACTCAGGGAGAACACTTCTTGATAATTTAGTGAGAGATCATCTTATAATGATACCGTCAATCAAAGCAAGATAAGATGCATAAAAAGGATAAACATCACATGCAATCAATATAAGTGATATGATATGGCCATCATCATCTTGTGCTTGTGATCTCCATCTTCGAAGCACCGTCATGATCACCATCATCACCGGCGCGACACCTTGATCTTCATCGCAGCATCGTTGTCGTCTCGCTAATCTTATGCTTCTACGACTATCACTACCGTTTAGCAATAAAGTAAAGCATTACATCGCGATTGCATTGCATACAATAAAGCGACAACCATATGGCTCCTGCCAGTTGCCGATAACTCGGTTACAAAACATGATCATCTCATACAATAAAATTTAGCATCACGTCTTGACCATATCACATCACAACATGCCCTGCAAAAACAAGTTAGACGTTCTCTACTTTGTTGTTGCAAGTTTTACGTGGCTGCTACGGGCTTTAAGCAAGAACTCATCTTACCTACGCATCAAAACCACAACGATAGTTTGTCAAATAGACTCCGTTTTAACCTTCTCAAGGACCGGGCGTAGCCACACTCGGTTCAACTAAAGTTGGAGAGACAGTCTTCCGCAAGCCATCTCTGTGCAAAGCACGTCGAGGGAACCGGTCTCGCGTAAGCGTACGCGTAAGGTTGGTCCGGATCGTCTCATCCAACAATACCGCTGAACCAAAGTATGACATGCTGGTAGGCAGTATGACTTGTATCGTCCACAACTCACTTGTGTTCTACTCGTGCAAATAACATCAACCATAAAACCTAGGCTCGGATGCCACTGTTGGGGAACGCAGTAAATTCAAAAAAATTTCCTACGCACACGCAAGATCATGGTGATGCATAGCAACGAGAGGGGAGAGTGTTTGTCTACGTACCCTCGTAGACCGAAGCGGAAGCGTTGACACAACGCAGAGGAAGTAGTCGTACGTAGAGGAAGTAGTCGTACGTTCTCCTCGCGATCCAACCGATCTAAGCACCGAACGTACGGCACCTCCGAGTTCTGCACACGTTCAGCTCGATGACGATCCCCGGGCTCCGATCCAGCAAAGCGTCGGGGAAGAGTTCCGTCAGCACGGCGGCGTGGTGACGATCTTGATGTGTTACCGGCGCAGGGCTTCGCCTAAGCACTGCAACAATATGATCGAGGTGGAATTTGGTGGAAGGGGGCACCGCACACGGCTAAGGAACGATCCGTAGATCAACTTGTGTGTCTTTGGGGTGCCCCCTGCCCCCGTATATAAAGGATCCAAGGGGGAGGGGCTGGCCGGCCAGGTTTGGTGCGCCAGGAGAGTCCTACTCCCTCTGGGAGTAGGATTCCCCCCCCCCCCCAATCCTAGTTGGACTAGGATTGCTCCAAGGGGGAGAGAGAGAGAGAGAGGGCGCCCCACTTCTCCTAGTCCTAATAGGACTAGGGAAGGGGGGGGAGGCGCGCAGCCCCTAGGGCTGCCCTCTCACCTTTCCTCCAAGGCCCATGTTGGCCCATTATGCTTCCGGGGGGTTCCGGTAACCCTCCCGGTATTCCGGTAAAATCCTGATTTCACCCGGAATGCATCCGATGTCCAAACATAGGCTTCCAATATATAATTCTTTATGTCTCGACCATTTCGAGACTCCTCGTCACGTCCCCGATCTCATCCGGGACTCCGAACTCCTTCGGTACATCAAAACTCATAAACTCATAATATAACTGTCATCGAAACCTTAAGCGTGCGGACCCTACGGGTTCGAGAACAATGTAGACATGACCGAGACACGTCTCCAGTCAATAACCAATAGCGGGACCTGGATGCCCATATTGGCTCCTACATATTCTACGAAGATCTTTATCGGTCAGACCGCATAACAACATACGTTTGTTCCCTTTGTCATCGGTATGTTACTTGCCCGAGATTCGATCGTCGGTATCCAATACCTAGTTCAATCTCGTTACCGGCAAGTCTCTTTTCTCGTTCCGTAATACATCATCTCGCAACTAACTCATTGGTTGCAATGCTTGCAAGGCTTATGTGATGTGTATTACCGAGAAGGCCCTGAGATACCTCTCCGACAATTGGAGTGACAAATCCTAATCTCGAAATACGCCAACCCAACATGTACCTTCGGAGACACCTGTAGAGCACCTTTATAATCACCCAGTTACGTTGTGACGTTTGGTAGCACACAAAGTGTTCCTACGGTAAACGGGAGTTGCATAATCTCATAGTTAAAGGAACATGTATAAGTCATGGATAAAAGCAATAGCAACATACTAAACGATCGGGTGCTATGCTAATGGAATGGGTCATGTCAATCAGATCATTCAACTAATGATGTGATCTCGTTAATCAAATAACAACTCTTTGTTCATGGCCAGGAAACATAACCATCTTTGATTAATGAGCTAGTCAAGTAGAGGCATACTAGTGACACTCTGCTTGTTTATGTATTCACACATGTATTATGTTTCCAGTTAATACAATTCTAGCATGAATAATAAACATTTATCATGATATAAGGAAATAAATAATAACTTTATTATTGCCTCTAGGGCATATTTCCTTCAAAGTCGCGGGCCGACTCCCCATAGTCGGCCTCCCTGGAGTCGCCAACTGGGAGTCGGCATGTGCCGTAGCCGTCTCTGGGATTCGGCCGTGAGTGGGTAGTTGGTGATGCTGCGGCCAACTCCCTGAGTCTGCTCCTCGTCTTGGGATCCTTGAGGGGCGAAGCCCGCCCCGATGTCTTGAAAGGTTCTTGGTCTCGGGTTAGCCTACCCATGGCCCATTACTCCGACAGTAGTCCCCGAAGCTGGTGAGGCGCCGAGGGAGACATGTCAAGGAGCCTCAACAATTTCTTCCTTCGAGTGGTTAGATCTGAGGCTTGCCTGCCGCCTTCCTCCGAGCGGATCATTGGGAGGTGATCTTTGCTCAGGTCGTTTCCAACGAGCCGACTATCGGAAGCCGGACTCGTCGAAGGTCGTCTTGTTCTTTATAGAGTTTGAAAGCCGTGGCGGGATCCAGACGGCGTGCTTGATAAGCTACACGGCCGCCGCCCGCCGCGGACCTGCCGGGGGGCGCCACGTGGCCGGGCCAGTCTGCCAACCCACGCACGCGACGGGACAGGCCCGCGGGTGGGGCCCGCCATTACCGCGCCTCAGCCTTCGGACGGATCCGTTGTGGCCGTGCGGGCGGTTGGGTTTCCGACACAGTAAATGCGCGCAATAACTTGTGTGGTAAATCGTGGGGGTCGTGGGGGCGTGGGCATAGTTAATCCCATGATGCCCCCTCGGCTTCTCGGCCCGCCGGTCTATAAGTAGGCGGAGGGAGCGGGGCGGCGAAGCACGCGCGCCCGCTCTCCTCTGTTTCCCTCCGCTCTTTCTTCTTTCTTCTTCCCCCCATCGCTGCTGCGCCGAACTGCGCCCCGCTTGCAGCGATGAGCTCATCTTCTGTCGCCGCGCCCGCCGCCGTTCGCTCCGGCGTGTGGGACGGCTCTGAGATTGACGACGACATCATCGACTTCCTCCGCAAGACGCGTCGCCTCCCCGGCGCGCACCTCGTGCGGGCCCGCGCTCCGCCGTCGATGGAGGTGACGCCGGCGCCGGAGGAGGGCGAGCAGCTCGTGTTCTGCTCCCACCTCATGCGCGGCCTGGGGCTGCCGGCGAGCGGGTTCTTCCGCTCGTTCTTGGAGTTCCATGGCCTCCAGCCGCACCACCTCTCCCCAAACACGGTGGTGCTGGTGGCGGCCTTCACCGCTTTGTGCGAGGGCTTCCTCGGCGTTTTCCCCACCATCGAGTTGTGGGGAGAGTTCTTTCAGTCCAAGCTCGGCACGCATGTCGCCGGCGTGCCAGCCCAGTGTGGCGCCTTCATCGCGATGCGGAGGACGACGGCCGACAACCTGTTCCCCGCCATCCAACTAATCAAATCGGTGAAGATGTGGCAGCGCTCTTACTTCTATGTGAAGAACGTCGCCCCAGACGGCGACTGGGTTAATCTGCCGGCTTACGAAGCCGGCGCGCCGGCTGGGAGGCAGCCCAGCTGGTCCTACGGCGCCAAGACGCTGACTTCGGCTGGAGCCGCCGCCGTGGCGCGACTTCGAGTGCTGACGCAGTCGGCCTGTCTGACTGGGGCCGACTTCCTGGCCGCCTTTGTGGTGCGCCGAGTCCTCCCGCTCCAAAGCCGGCCTCATCTGATCTGTCAGATAAGCGGCCACCGGGGTCCCAGTCGGATGTGCACCAAGGACATGCCCCACGCGGAGGTGGCGGACATAGTGAACTACATCACGAACTGTGGCCTCTCGGAGGATTGGCAGTTCGGCATGGAGAGGTACTCGCGCGCCAACCCTCCGCCAGTGGTAAGTTCTTCTTCTTCTTCTTCTTTGGAGCCGAATCCGACTCCTGATCTTTATTTTTTTAAATCAGAACCCTCTCATCCATCCCTCGGCCGGCGCCGCGGGGCCGGCCCGCCAGTTCGTCCCCGATCGAGCGGAGAGCGACATCGACGACCCCGACCTGGGGGCGGCGGCGATGGAGGCCGACGCCGAAGGAGGCGGCAAAGGAGAGGAAGGCGGCCTCAGGCCCTCGGCCACCTTCGTCGACTGGCCCGTCGGTGAAGATGGGGAAGTTGCCCCGCGCCATCAATCGAGGCTAGACGGCGCGAGGAAGCGCCGGTCCGGGCCGAGTTCCCTCGGAGGCCGGGAGAAGAAGTTTAAGGGGGCGGCTGCCGCGACCAAGCAGGAAGAGGCGGTCGCGAGAGCCCAACGCTTCCGTAAGGAAGTGAAGAAGCCACCGCTATCCTCTGGGTAAGCGTTTCTGTTTCTTCGTCTTGTTTTATCTTCTGGTGGATTTTGTCTGGGTCCTTACATGTCTTCCCTGTTCCAGAGCTCTGACCCTTGGGAGGGTCGTCGCCGCCTCCATCAGGGGGTCGGTAGAGTCATCGGCCATGACTCGGCGTGTTGATCCTGCTGCCGACCTCCGGGAAGCGACGGAGCGGAACGCGCAGGAGAAGCGCGACGAGGACGAAGCCGCCCGTCGGGAGAAGGCGGAGGCCGAGAAGGTGGCCGCCTCCGCCCAGAAGGAGCTGGAGGGAGCCGAAGCCGCCGCCGCGGCCTAACAGCGGGCCGAAGAAGACACGTGCCGCCAGTCGGCGCTGCTCGTCGTCCCATTGAACTCGGCGCCGCCTCCGGATTATACGAAGCAGTCTGGGGAGGCCGGCGGGGAATACCCCATCATGGAGAGGGAGGGCGGCGAGATTCCCGGTCCGGACACGGTGGTGCCGCCACCACCGCCCCCGCCACCATCGGGAAGCACGAGGGAAGAACAGCCGGCGGGCCCGCTGGTGCCGCCGACAACAGAAGAAGCCATGGCAAATTTGCTTCTCCAAGTCGCCTCGCCAACGCGCCGCCGACTGGAGAAGGCGACTTCAGCGCCGCGCCCTCTGGAGAAGCTGGCCGCGCCAGACGTCGAGGTGATGAGCGCTGTGCCCATCGGGTGGGTGCGAGGAGGCGGCACAGGCCCGCTGAACCAGGCGCTCCTGGATGTTCAGGCGAAGCTGCGAGCCGAAAGCGGCGCCCTCCAGAACTGCACCAAGGCGCATCTGGCGTCGCGAGCGGCCATCCGGGTATGTCGCTTCCGACTTTGTTTTTTTCTTGCTTTTCTCTATGGGGGCGCGCCAGCGCACCCACTGGGTGTAGTGCCCGAGTTCCGGGCCGGCTGCTGAGCAGGCGGGTCGGAACTCTATTGGTGAGCTCTGAGTGCTTATTCTTGTTTGAAATGCTTATCGTAGGACTACCACAACCTCCGAGTCACCATCTTCAATCGTAATGTTGAAGAGCTGGGCAAGCGGACTGCCGACTTGTCGGAGAGCTGGGGTGAGTTTCCTTCTTCGCGGGGGCGCGCTGGCGCACCCGCGGGCTGTAGTCCCCGAGATTCGGGCCGACTGCAGCGCAGTCGGGCCGGATCTTCTTGGCGATCTTTTCTGACGACTTGCGTCATTTTCCTTCTTTCTTCAGAGGCCAACGCCATTCTTCAGCAGCAGCTGGGCGAAGCCAACACCGCCTTGCGCGCCAAGGAGGCGGAATGCGGTAAGCTCGTCACGGAGCGTGACCTGCTGGCTGCACAGCTGGCGGAGCAGAAGGAGCTGCTCAAGAAGGCGCGGGAGGAGGCGAAGGAGAGAGAGACTGAACTCAAAGCCAAGTTCGAAGCCGAACGCTCCTCCTGGACCGATAAGGAGGCGATGCTGACCTCTGGCTTCCATGAAATTGAAGATATCGTTGATGGTAAGTTTTCTTTACTCGCTTCCTTTGAGCCGCCGACTGCGGGTCGGGCCGACTCTTGCTTTTTCTAAGTTGCTTCTCTTTTCGTCTCGGTAGGCTTCTTCCCGGGCCATTCGCAAACTGCCGTTCAAGCCATCGAGGCTGATCGCGAGGCGCGGAGGGCGGCCGGCGAGGAGGTTGCTGCCAACGCCCCCCCCCCCCCCGGACTCTTGATGAACAACTTCTGAGCGTCGAGGCTCGCCTGCGGCCGGCTCACCGGATGATGCGCTGGCTTCAACGTGCCGGCGCCCAGGCGATTGCTGCCTTGTGGCCAGACATGCCGATTCTGCGCACTCCCGGTCGGACTGCCGACTGGCTGGAGGTCGCAGCAGGCCGTCTGGAGGCTTGGAAAGGCTCCTCGGCACGTGCCGGAGTGCGTCGGGCCTTGGAGTTCGTCAAGGCGTGGTACCCAGACCTGTGCCTGGACCAGCTGGCCACGCTCCGGGCCGAGGCCCAGCCGGAGCTGGCAGCCATGGAGGACGACTTTGTCAACCGTGCCGCGGCGATCGCCGAGTACGTCGACACCAATGTCTTCGTTCCTGAGCGAGCTGACAACGGCGAGGAGGCGCCGCCGGAGTAGTTTGGGATGAACCCGAACTACGGCGAGGACTCGGCGGAGGTGATCGGCTCCAGTGCCGAGGAGGGAGGCGAGGTGGAGGCCGGAGACGAGATGGAGGCGCCAGAAGCCGGAGCCGGCGATCAGCCTCAGCTCGACCGTGCCTCCAACAACGAGTCGCGCCCAACTGCGCCGACTGCCGCTGGAGGTGATCAAGCCGAGTCTGCCCAGCCGGCCGCCCCAACGTCCGACACCGCCATCTCCTGCGAGCCTCCAAACCCGTCTGCTGCTTCATAGGCCGCCGCCTTGTCTTATTTGTCTGCTTAGTAGTTTCTCGAAGAACTTTGTTAATTCGCACAATTCCACCCGCGGGGTGTATTTTGAACTTCCGTTCGAGGATTCGGCCAATGGCCTTTGTGATGTAAATATTTATCTAGGTTCTATCATTTCTTGCTTATTGCTCTTTTGGCTTTTTCCCTTTGTCGCCTTCCCTTGAACGCCGTCTTTGCTATTCGGACAGCCGCTCTGCGGACTGCCATTGGATCAAATACTTGGCTACTTTTGGGAAGGCAAGTACTTAGCCATTCTAGAGTTTTCTTAGCAAGTCGGATAGAAAACAGCAAGCCGACTACTCGAAGTCGGTTCTGCGAGGAACGGCTGGAAAGCCGGCTCGAGCTATGCTTTATGCTTTGAGTCCTTAGCCATTTTTCATGTGGGCGCCCATTCTTCCTTACTCATGTCCACCAGACAGTCGCTCTGCGAGCTGTGGCTTTTGACAGGAGTCGGCTTAGGTGCCACACACTATTTGTCCGACTGCAGGACGCGTTTTCATAGCGCGAGACGGCGAGTCCCCGGGCCGACTAGTCGAGCCCGGTGCCAAGCGGCATAACAAAGAGTAGCATACTTGGAAGCATAATACTTATCATATAGATAACAAAAGGGGCAGTCCCCGAGTCCGTCTCGGGGGGCCCAGAGTCTTGGTACTTCAATACAAAGGGGTAGCATGGTACATACTGCATTAACTGTAAAATCTTCGAAGAAGATTTGCGTTCCATGGTCGCTCCATCTCTTTGCCGGAGTCATCCCTCTTGCATGCTCAGGGCTTCTGAGCGTCGATCAGGTAGTAGGAGTCGTTGCCTAGCACCTTGCTGATGATGAAGAGGCCTTCCCAAGGTGCTGACAACTTGTGTTGGCCGGCTGTTCGCTGGATTAGCCGGAGCACAAGGTCACCCTCTTGGAAAGATCTCGGCCTGACCTTCCTGTTGTAGTAGCGGCGTAGGCTCTGCTGGTAGATGCTGGACCGGCTGAGTGCCAATAGCCGGCCTCTTCCAGCAGATCGGCGCCATCTTGTCGCGCTTCTTCTGCTTCCTCCGTGGTGTACATCATGACTCGCGGGGAGTCGAACTCTATATCCGTTGGGATGACGGCTTCAGCGCCGTAGGCGAGGAAGAAGGGTGTGAAGCCGGTCGAGTTGTTTGGGGTCGTGCGCAGACTCCAGAGGACAGGTGGCAACTTGTCAAGCCAACAGCCGGCCGAACGCTCCAGTGGTTCGACCAACCGAGGCTTGATGCCGGACAGGATGAGGCCATTTGCCCGCTCCACCTGGCCGTTTGACTGCGGATGGGCAACGGACGCTAGGTCCAGTCGGATGCCCTGCGTTGTGCAGAAACGGGCTAAAGCGCCTTTGGCAAAGTTGGTGCCGTTGTCGGTGATGATGTTGTGCGGTATGCCATACCGAATCGTGATGTCTGAGATGAAAGTCACGGCAGTCGGACCATTCAACTTCTTGATGGGCTTCACTTCTATCCACTTGGTGAACTTGTCCACCACGACAAGTAGATGAGTTAGGCCGCCTCATGCCGTCTTGAAGGGTCCCACCATATCCAGGCCCCAAACCGCAAAGGGCCAGGCGATGGGGATAGTCTTGAGTGCTGAAGCCGGCTGATGCGGCTTGGAGCGGAACTTCTGGCACCCCTTGCATTTCTGGACCAACTCTTTGGCCTCTTCAAGGGCAGTCGGCCAGAAGAAACCATGCCGGAAAGCTTTGGCGATGAGTGCCCTCGAAGCCGCATGGTGGCCGCACTCGCCTTGATGGATATCTCTGAGAATTGCTTGGCCTTGCTCCGGCTCGACGCAGCGCTGGTAAACACCAGTGACGCTGCGCCTGACCAGCTCTCTGTTGATTATGGTGTATGCTGCCGCTCAGCGTTGTATTTGCCAAGCCATGGTTTCATCAGTTTGTAGCTCCTTGCTCACCAAGAATTTGAGGATGGGAGCGGAACACGAGCTGGAGGCCATGGAACTCCAAGAACGAGCGGAAGAACCCGCTCGCCGGCAGCCCAGGTTGCGCATGAGGTGGGAGCGAAACACGAGCTGCTCGCCCTCCTCCGGCGCTGGCGTCACCTCCTTCGACGGCGGAGCGCGGGCCCGCATGAGGTGCGCGCCGGGGAGGCGACGCGTCTTGCGGAGGAAGTCAATGATGTCGTCGTCAATCTCAGAGCCGTCCCACACGCCGGAGCGAACGGCGGCGAGCGCGGCGGCAGAAGATGAGCTCATCGCTGCAAGCGGGGCGCAGTTCGGCGCAACAGCGGTGGGGGGAAGAAGAAAGAAGAAAGAGCGGAGGGAAACAGAGGAGAGCGGGTGTGCGTGCTTAGCCGCCCCGCTCCCTCGGCCTACTTATAAACCGGGGGGCTGAGAAGCCGAGGGGGCATTGTGGGATTAACTGTGCCCACGCCCCCACGACCCCCATGATTTACCACACAAGTTACTGCGCGCATTTACTGCGCCGGAAACCTGTGACACCCCAAAAATTTTGGCCTTGTTTATTTAATTAAAATTTTTGCCAGGACTTAAAACCTTTATTTTATGAGCTCCCTTTTGATCTTTAACCTTGTCATTATGGAGTTTTTCCCCTAAGTGTGAACTTTTCAATTATGTTATTGGACTTGTTTAACCTCTCAAGAAAAACTTTACTTTTATCAGTACAACTAATTGCACAATTAATTTGCTTGATCTTCACTTTCTTGAAAATGGTTTTTCAAGGTTAAATGGCCATATTTGAACTACAACCATTTGATAGATTCACTTAAAATTCCCACAAGAATTTGGAGATGTCATGTGATGTTATTAAATAACTTTTATGCAAAAACATCTTTATTTCATGAAATATTTTGAGCTCTACACCCTTTTTTCTTCTCTGGTCCAGTGGGCAATTTTGCACTACAACCCATTTAAAAATTTTCTCCTAGCCTCCACCAAAATTATGGGATGTTGGTAATAGCCTGTGATTCAACTTTATGCAAAAACCCAGTGATGTTATTTGCAAATTTTGAGTGAATCAGCATCATCTTCATTCTGGACCAGACGGTGTTTTCTACTGCAACCCTATTATTTCTTGCCCCAGTGACCTTGTGTTTTCTCATGCTCATAGTCCTCCCTACCAAACCCCTAAGTCCAGGAGCATGCACCCTTTGGGACAATTTTGGTTCATGAAATGATGCCATTTATTTCCTGTCCAGAATTGTAGTTTTATAAAATTTACACTAGCAAGTTCCTCATTTTGTCCAAGTGACCTCACCACCCTCTTGTGCATCCAAGGAGACACTGATCTGGAGTTTTTGACCACTCCAAGACTTGCCTAAGTGCCCTTGGCATTTTGTCAGACACCTTGTGGGCATGATCTGTTTTGGCATGATTCTTGTCATTGCAATATGATCTTGCACCTCTGATCAAACTAGCATGTCCACTAGACTCCCTGTTTCCCCTAACCTCGATCTGCTAAACCCCAACCTCTCTTGTGACCTGTAGCATGCCGCGGCATTGTGTCGAACATCTCCCGTGCGTGCACTGGACGCGCCCAGAGCGCGTGTATTGCACGATGCCGCGCCCGAGCCGACACGCTAGCCCCCTAGTTTTGGCCCGCTCTGCAGCGCCACGCAACACACTCACCGCCTCACCACTACACGCCAGCTCGCCCTGGCGCCCTACAGCGCCGCCACCAGAGTCCCTTTGGCGGCACGCCACGGTCGCCTGACAGCCCCTGCTCATGTCGGCGCCGCCCGAGCCACCCCGGCTCGCCACCTGGCCCCTGGAGCAGTGCAAGCTCATCCGCAAGCGTGTCTGCTAGCCCTCGTCGCCGCCACGTCGCCCTAGCTATAGAGAGGCGGTTCGCCGGAGAGCTTATCCGCGGCCGCTGCGAACCGACTCAATTGTGCTATAAGAGAGGCCCCGAGCTCAAACCCGTGCACAGGCAGTCTCACAGCACTTCACTCTTGCCCCTTTGGCCGTCAATCGAAGGAAGGGAGTCGTCTTCTTCCTCTCCGGCAGCTCCATCCGCCACCATTGCCCCGACCATTCCGGCGCTACCAGGGTCTCCCCCTCTCCACTCTCTCCACCAGGAACCCCCACATCCTCCCGTGAGCCCGTTCCACTACTCAATCTTGATCGAGACTCGCCGCGGGCAAGTTTCCACTTTCTCCGACGACCGTCGTCCGCCGCGGAGCTCATCGCCGCCAGCTCCGTCCACCCCAGAGAACAAAGCAACCACCGGAGTGACCACCTTGGTCTCGCGGATCCATCCCGACCCTCTGGAACCCGCGGGGAGCCGCCTTTCGTCGGTGACGACCACCGTTGCCCCGCCTCCGTTCGGGCATAGGAAGGGGAGGGAGGGATAGACCGGTCAAACCTGACCAATGGGCCAGGCGGGCCCACTGTCAGTGATTCGCGAGCCGTCCGCGCTGTAATAAGTGAAAGCGAAAAATGCCCAGTACGTATCTCCTACTTAGAAAGCGTATTTTTCCCCGAAACGTTTTCTTTTCTGTTTTGTTTTAAAATAGATTTTGACCACAACTTTGACTGCCTATAACTTTTTAAGTATAACTCCAAATGAGTTGATTCTTTTTCCTACCTTCCTCAAATTTGATCTAGTTTATTTTAATATTTATTGGAAAATTTTCCAAAACAACTTTTTGTACTGTTTTGAAATGTGTGTTAATTCAAATATTTTTTAAAATAGGATTTTTGGAGAGAGGGAAGAAACTTTCAAAAGTTTTGGAAAGCACCTCACCCACAACTTCAAGGCAAGCATCTTGAACCCTGGCATAATATTTTTTTTGATGTGTTGGTTGACACATTTATAATACCACCTTATTTTGGTGGACTTGATATTTCATGTGACGTGATCATTTGCATGGAAGCATATCAACGATTTTCCTTTCTATTGGAAATAAATATAATTGAGATGGTAATCATCCTCATGTGTCTTGCACGCATGCCGGAAAGGAATCCGGGAAAGTCTCGGCTTTGGGTAGGCGTGAGCTTGTCGCCGGTCCCCGTCGGGACGGTTATTTGCGATATGGCATGGTAAGGTATATTGAGTGGTGATTTTTGTTGGTTGAAATATTTTTGATATGCATGTCATGCAAGGAACTTATGAACCTCCTGAGTCGACCGTAGATCAAGTCATGTTCCAGTAACCCCCCATACTTGCCTCGTACTACCACTCGTCCCTGCCGCAGGTAGGGTACGGTTTAGTAAGTTGTCAACCCCTTTCCAGCACACACCGTACAGAGAGGCCATGGTGGAAGATATCGGTTGTAGCCGGTAGGCATGCCACCTGGTCAGGGGGCATGGGTGTTTCCGGTTGGGACCGAGAGGGGAGGCAACCCCTTAGAGCGCGCGATATAAATTTGATCCCATGCTACGCGAGGTTGTAGCCTCCCCACTTAGAGTTTTGCTTGACAAGTGTCGTGGGTGATTCCAGACACCGATGAGTTAAGCTGGTGTGTGCAAGTTAGGCGTGTTTTCAACTAAAAGGCCGTAGACGGAATTAGTCCCGATGGACTAAAGGAATCCGTTACTCGTGGGTAAAGAGTACACCCTCTGCAGAGATTAAACCTATTCGAATAGCCGTGTCCATGGTTAAGGACTACAGTCTGGGATGGGTCAAGCGTCGGTCTTAGTGTCGGTCTTCGGAGGTGAAACGGTTAAACCAGAACGGGAACTACTACTTGAGACTAGTGATGTTTATGATTATTACTATTGTTGACTAACCCGTGATATTATTGTTATCATCGAATATCTCTGGGATGGTTCTACCTCTGGGATATTTCACTGTGATTATTTAATCTTTTAAAGCCCTTTATGTGGTGTCGCTCAGACGCCCGACTGTGGCATTTCTTTTAAAGCCCTTTATGTGGTGTCGCTCAGACGCCCGACTGTGGCATTTCTTTTAAAGCCCTTTTATGTGGTGTCGCTCAGACGCCCAATTGTGGTATTATTATTATTCTGTATTTTTCCGCTCGAGGAGTCTTTCAGACACTCGTTTGGCACTAGTATTATTACTCTGCATTTTTCCGCTTGAGGAGTCTTTCAGACACTCGTTTGGCACCAGTATTTATTATTCTGCATTTTTTCGCTCGAGGAGTCTTTCAGACACTCATTTGGCACTAGTATTATTACTCTGCATTTTTCCGCTCGAGGAGTCTTTCAGACACTCGTTTGGCACCAGTATTTATTATCCTGCATTTTTCCGCTCGAGGAGTCTTTCAGACACTCGCTTGGCACCCAGTACTTATTACCTCTATGTGGCCATTGCATAAATTTCCGGTTGCATATGAATAACCTGTTTACATGCATCAAGATATTTATTTACGACTAACTAAGTGAGTATAAGGATATTGCAAAGCATGAGCATCAATGGTTATATTATACATGTGTTCTTAATGTTTGCGAGTACATTCAAAGTACTCACTGGCTTGTCCCTGGCTATTGTCTTGGCCAGATTTATTGCTTGGGGAGGAGCGTTGGGACGACCACCTCGGAACCTGAGCAACGGTGATAGCAGCCTCGTGAAGATAGGAGTTAACCTGGTCAGCTGTTCCCGTGGGAAATGGAGTCCCATAGCCGTGGTGATCCACAAACCGCTTCCGCCCTCAACCATTAGAAACCATTTGTTGTACTCATAGGCCACAATGGTCTTGTACTTCATATTTTGTACCTTTGCTTGGAATTTCTGTAACAAGTTGGTGCCTCATCAGCTAACAGTAATCCTGGGGCTGATGGGCTCGATGGCCATTTTCTGGAATTTAATGTCTGGAAAACCGGTCGCGACAGACTTGGTATCAGAGCCAGGCTGACCATTGGCTAATCCTACCCTAGCCATAACCACCGAGCCATAACCAAACCCACAGCCAAGCTTCTCTTGCAAGATAGCCCCACAGTGACCCGACACCTTTTGGCAGTCGGTGCCCAACCTGCCAGCCTAGCCGTCGATCACGCGCCAGTGACCGGCCCCCCCTAAATAGTCCTTTCTCGCAAGCGTGCGAAGGAAGACTCCGGCCCCTTTTTCCTATAAAAAGGGCACGCTAGTCTCAACCCAGCACAGCCCAGCCGCTATCCTAAACCAAGCCACAATGCCTGGTCCTATTGTGCACCATGAGACCACAGCGACCAACCTTGGAGGTTTTGTGACCATACTCGCAAACCTCACCCGTCGTGCCTATGCATTAGAAGAACCCCCAGAATATGTTGTGTACCAAGGGCCCGTAAGCGGTGAAAGCCGTCAATTCTGGGCCACTGTACACATCTACGGTAGGGGTCTCGCACCCGAACGCCCCTACAGGTTCACCGGAAGGACAACTTCCTTTGAGCCACAAGCCATCCAACTAGCTGCTCGAGAAGCTATAGTTCATCTCCGGCACTTGTCACCAAGAGTTGGCTGTCGCTCGTTCCACTACTACCCCAGGCGTGAAGGGTATGGTAGGCCACCCCAAGTTGCCAACGGAGATCATGAGACAGATCCTGCATTGTTGCACCTGGTGCGCTATGTAAGTGCACTAGAAGAACTGTGCGATCAGGTCACAATTGATCTTATCGCAGCTCGTGGAGAGCTGGTTCGTCGAGCCCCGGCAAGAGAAGAGGACGAGCCCAACGCCGACAACCCAGTCGTGCTGTTTGGACAACCGATCGAGCCCCTGAGGTCTACCCCAGCCATCGGCCAAGGTGTTGCGATAACCCCAGAAGTGCTACGTCACATTTTGGGAACACACTCCAACGGAGTTGTGGCCAGCAATCCCCGAGATGGCTATCATCACTACCCCGAGCCTGCAGCCCCTCAACCCACTCCAGTCAATTCCGACGGCGAGACCCGGGGAGAAGTCTCGACATCCACAAGGCACGCCCGCATGGATGTAAACGAGGTAGACTAAGTAACCCAAGCCGTATCGAGTCCCAGTGTACCCTCGCTTTGTAATCGTGTGGCCTGGTATTTAAACGCTGCTTGTTGTCATGCCTCTGCTTTAATGATAACCTTGGCTAAACACCCAGTACGCAGTGTGAGATTGCTACCCCCTGGCGCAGCTACCAAAAACCTTCCCGACAGCCCCCACAGTTACATGTCACCTCGGTGAAATATGTGTATCTATGGCATTGACTTCGAATCCCGGATTAGAGCTGGAAATTTCATTACCCTTCACCACGGTAAAAATGATCCAGCTCCAGTGCTATAAAAGGGCCACCGCGTGACCTTGCCAAGCACCTCTCACCATGTGCATCACCCTCACAACCATTTCCTCGCCATGCCGAACCCCAGCATTCATCTGAGAACCCCAGATGCAACCCCGGGTAGTTTTGTCAAGATATTGTGGGATTTTACCTGCAGTACCATGGGCGCTACCCAGCCACCCCAGTACGAGCTGTTCAAAACGAGGATCACCTCCTTCACCTCGAGATACTGGGCAGCAGTGCACATTCCTCCAGTAAACTCAGCCCAAGACCCAACAGAGGTCTCCTTCGTGGGGAAGTCTATGCCAACCCCACAGATGGTCGTGGAAGCTGCGACTTATGAAGCGCTTGCCCGCCTTCGATTCGCGGTACCCTATGCCAGCGAACGTGGGTATTATTACTTCTCGAGCCGTGCAGCGCCCGGAGGAGTAACATCGTTTCCCGGTGTGCGAATCGAAAGAGACCCCATCCTGGCCAACCTTGTCCAGTATGTCATCGCTCAAGAGAGTTTGATCCAACGCGTGATGGGTTATCTCCAGAGGCTCGCAGACTTAAATCCTCAGATCGCCATCGGCAGATCCCTGAGGCCCGACCAGGAGAGGCACGTGCATCGACTAGTCAATCTGCTTTCTCCGATAGAGGAAGAATGTGTCTCTGTACCAGAAACATTTTCTCGGGACCCCATCCAGTTACCGTTTGCATTATAGACGTCGCTGCTACGTTATTTATTGCAACCTTTATTTGCGTGTTGTAACTTGTGCGTGGAGCTTAGTGTGTGCTTTAAGTGTGTTATTTTAGTTAATTTCGATTAATATGAGTGATTCTGTTGCATTACTGTGTTCTTCCGCGAATAATCCTGGAGTGAGACATCTTTTTCTGAGTCGATACTTCGGCACTTTCTCATGACGTGGATTTCACGCTAGCACAACGACAACAGCTGACCCACAACCGCAAACACTCGGACACACACACGTACACCGTTTACAAAACTTTGCAACAGTGTTGCAGCTGGCTAACCTCTCTCCTAACCACGGTTAGCACCCGGCATCCCACCTACTCCTCGTGATCACCACCGCCGTGGAGAGCCATCATCCGAGCAGCAGCATCGCGACGATCATCGAGGATCATCGCACACAGGAGCACGGAGAGCCCCAGCAGTATCGCCAGCCCTCCGCATATCAAGATCGCGTACCAGTCTGGCATCGCCTCCGCCATTAGAGCCTCGCCCGAGCTTCTGTAAGCAGCAATGGAGGAGGAAGTAGGGGGAGAAGCAAGGCCAGAGGTGAGGAGAAGAGAGAAACACCTCGGCCGTTTTATAGCTCGAGCTTGGTGCACGGTGGGCGAAGTCCACCAACGTCGCTCGTCGCCCGATCGCCGGTGTTCGGAATCGAATCCGCGAGCAGTGCCGACAGCGCGCTGGCCCGCGAGGTGAGTGCACGCTGCTCCGGCAGCTAGCACGCCGCGCACTACCGCGGTACGGCCTAGATGCCCTACACGCTAGGCGTCGCCGGTGGAGAAAGCTCGGGCAAGCGCGCAGGAGAGTGGAAGAAGAGAGCCAGAGGGAGAAGAAGAGGCTGACTGTGGGCCCCGGGTCCACCTGTCGGCCAGAGAGAGCACTGTGCTCCCGGGTACGACCAGCATATATTTAAATTTAGACTTTATTCTAAATTTATACCCAGCGTAGAAGTCTCACGTTTTTGTCTCAGACCGTAGATCCTTCTCCGCACAGCACCAGTGTTTCACACTGTGGTTTTCATCACTTATTGCCCTCTTACTGTAGCCACATTTTCGTTGCATGCAATTTTTTTATGCGACTTTTAACAAATCTCGAGGACGAGATTTGTCTTAAGAGGGGTAGTTTTGTGACACCCCAAAAATTTTGGCCTTGTTTATTTAATTAAAATTTTTGCCAGGACTTAAAACCTTTATTTTATGAGCTCCCTTTTGATCTTTAACCTTGTCATTATGGAGTTTTTCCCCTAAGTGTGAACTTTTCAATTATGTTATTGGACTTGTTTAACCTCTCAAGCAAAACTTTACTTTTATCAGTACAACTAATTGCACAATTAATTTGCTTGATCTTCACTTTCTTGAAAATGGTTTTTCAAGGTTAAATGGCCATATTTGAACTACAACCATTTGATAGATTCACTTAAAATTCCCACAAGAATTTGGAGATGTCATGTGATGTTATTAAATAACTTTTATGCAAAAACATCTTTATTTCATGAAATATTTTGAGCTCTACACCCTTTTTTCTTCTCTAGTCCAGTGGGCAATTTTGCACTACAACCCATTTAAAAAATTTCTTCTAGCCTCCACCAAAATTATGGGATGTTGGTAATAGCCTATGATTCAACTTTATGCAAAAACCCAGTGATGTTATTTGCAAATTTTGAGTGAATCAGCATCATCTTCATTCTGGAACAGATTGGTGTTTTCTACTGCAACCCTATTATTTCTTGCCCCAGTGACCTTGTGTTTTCTCATGCTCATAGTCCTCCCTACCAAACCCCTAAGTCCAGGAGCATGCACCCTTTGGGACAATTTTGGTTCATGAAATGATGCCATTTATTTCCTGTCCAGAATTGTAGTTTTGTAAAATTTGCACTAGCAAGTTCCTCATTTTGTCCAAGTGACCTCACCACCCTCTTGTGCATCCAAGGAGACACTGATCTGGAGTTTTTGACCACTCCAAGACTTGCCTAAGTGCCCTTGGCATTTTGTCAGACACCTTGTGGGCATGATCTGTTTTGGCATGATTCTTGTCATTGCACTATGATCTTGCACCTCTGATCAAACTAGCATGTCCACTAGACACCCTGTTTCCCGTAACCTCGATCTGCTAAACCCCAACCTCTCCTGTGACCTGTAGCATGCCGCCGCATTGTGTCGAACATCTCCCGTGCGTGCACTGGACGCGCCCAGAGCGCGCGTATTGCACGATGCCGCGCCCGAGCCGACACGCTGGCCCCCTGGTTTTGGCCCGCTCTGCAGCGCCACGCCACACACTCACCGCCTCACCACTACACGCCAGCCCGCCCTGGCGCCCTACAGCGCCGCCACCAGAGTCCCTTTGGCGGCACGCCACGGTCGCCCGACAGCCCCTGCTCATGTCGGCGCCGCCCGAGCCACCCCGGCTCGCCACCTGGCCCCTGGAGCAGTGCAAGCTCATCCGCAAGCGTGTCTGCTAGCCCTCGTCGCCGCCACGTCGCCCTAGCTACAGAGAGGCGGTTCGCCGGAGAGCTTATCCGCGGCCGCCGCGAACCGACTCGATTGTGCTATAAGAGAGGCCCCGAGCTCAAACCCATGCGCAGGCAGTCTCACAGCACTTCACTCTTGCCCCTTTGGCCGTCAATCGAAGGAAGGGAGTCGTCTTCTTCCTCTCCGGCAGCTCCATCCGCCACCATTGCCCCGACCATTCCGGCGCTACCAGGGTCTCCCCCTCTCCACTCTCTCCACCAGGAACCCCAACATCCTCCCGTGAGCCCGTTCCACTACTCAATCTTGATCGAGACTCACCGCGGGCAAGTTTCCACTTTCTTCGACGACCGCCGTCCGCCGCGGAGCTCATCGCCGCCAGCTCCGTCCACCCCTGAGAACAAAGCAACCACCGGAGTGACCACCTTGGTCTCGTGGATCCATCCCGACCCTCTAGAACCCGCGGGGAGCCGCCGTTCGCCGGCGACGACCACCATTGCCCCGCCTCCGTTCGGGCATAGGAAGGGGAGGGAGGGATAGACCGGTCAAACCTGACCAGTGGGCCAGGCGGGCCCACTGTTAGTGACTCGCGAGCCGTCCGCGCTGTAATAAGTGAAAGCGAAAAATGCCCAGTACGTATCTCCTACTTAGAAAGCGTATTTTTTCCCTGAAACATTTTCTTTTCTGTTTTGTTTTAAAACAGATTTTGACCACAACTTTGACTGCCTATAACTTTTTAAGTATAACTCCAAATGAGTTGATTCTTTTTCCTACCTTCCTCAAATTTGATCTAGTTTATTTTAATATCTATTTGAAAATTTTCCAAAACAACTTTTTGTACTGTTTTGAAATGTGTGTTAATTCAAATATTTTTTAAAATAGGATTTTTGGAGAGAGGGAAGAAACTTTCAAAAGTTTTGGAAAGCACCTCACCCACAACTTCAAGGCAAGCATCTTGAACCCTGGCATAATTTTTTTTTGATGTGTTGGTTGACACATTTATAATACCACCTTATTTCGGTGGACTTGATATTTCATGTGACGTGATCATTTGCATGGAAGCATATCAACGATTTTCCTTGCTATTGGAAATAAATATAATTGAGATGGTAATTGTCGCGACCGGTTTTCCAGACATTAAATTCCAGAAAATGGCCGTCGAGCTCATCAGCCCCAGGATTACTGTTAGCTGATGAGGCATCAACTTGTTACAGAAATTCCAAGCAAAGGTACAAAAATATGTAGTACAATACCATTGTGGCCTATGAGTACAACAAATGGTTTCTAGTGGTTGAGAGCGGAAGTGGTTTGTGGAACACCACGGCTATGGGACTCCATTTCCCACGGGAACAGCTGACCAGGTTAACTCCTATCTCCACGAGGCTGCTATCACCGTTGCTCAGGTTCCGAGGCTGTCGTCGCAACGCTCCTCTCCAAGCAAGCAATCTGGCCAAGACAATAGCCAGGGACAAGCCAGTGAGTACTTTGAATGTACTCGCAAACATTAAGAACACAGGTATAATATAATCGTTGGTGCTTATGCTTTGCGATATCCTTATACTCACTTAGTTAGTCATAAACAAATATCTTGATGCATGTAAAACAAGTTATTCATATGCAACCGGAAATTTATGCAATGGCCACATAGAGGTAATAAATACTGGGTACCAAGCGAGGGTCTGGATGACTCCTCGAGCGGAAAAATGCAAAGTAGTAAATACTGGTGCCAAACGAGTGTCTGAAAGACTCCTCGAGCGGAAAATGCGGAATAATAAATACTGGTGCCAGACGAGTGTCTGAAGGGCTCCTCGAGCGGAAAAAAGCAGAGTAATAATAATACCACAGTCGGGCGTCTGAGCGACACCACATAAAGGGCTTTAAAAGAAATTCCATAGTCGGGTGTCTGAGCGACACCACATAAAGGGCTTTAAAAGAAATGCCACAGTCGGGCGTCTGAGCGACACCACATAAAGGGCTTTAAAAGAAATACCACAGTCGGGCGTCTGAGCGACACCACATAAAGGGCTTTAAAAGAAATGCCACAGTCGGGCGTCTGAGCGACACCACATAAAGGGCTTTAAAAGAAATACCACAGTGATTATCCCGGAGGTAGAACCATCCCAGAGATATACGATGATAACAGTAATAATCATGGGTTAGTCAACAATAGTAAAAATCATAATCATCACAAGTCTCAAAGTAGTAGTTCCCGTTCTGGTTTAATAATTTCACCTCCGAAGACCGACACTAAGACCGACGCTTGACCCATCCCAGACTGTAGTCCTTAACCATGGACACGGCTATACGAATAGGTTTAATCTCTGCAGAGGATGTACTCTTTACCCACGAGTAACGGATTCCTCTAGTCCATCGGGACTAATTCCGTCTAAGGCCTTTTAGTTGAAAACACGGCTAACTTGCACACACCAGCTTAACTCATCGGTGTCTGGAATCACCCACGACACTTGTCAAGCAAAACTCTAAGTGGGGAGGCTACAACCTCGCGTAGCATGGGATCAAATTTATATCGCGCGCTCTAAGGGGTGGCCTCCCCTCTCGGTCCCAACCGGAAACACCCATGCCCCCTGACCAGGTGGCATGCCTACCGGCTACAACCGATATCTTCCACCATGGCCTCTCTGTATGGTGTGTGCTGGAAAGAGGTTGACAACTTACTGAACCGTACCCTACCTGCGGCAGGGACGAGTGGTAGTACGAGGCAAGTATGGGGGTTACTGGAACAAGACTCGATCTGCGGTCGACTCAGGAGGTTATAAGTTCCTGCATGACTTGTATATCAAATATATATCAACCAACAAATATCACCACTCAATGTACCTTACCATGCCATATCGGAAATAACCGTCCCGACGGGGATCGGCGACAAGCTCACGCCTACCCAAGGCCGAGGCTTTTCCCGGATTCCTTTCCGGTATGCATGCAAGGCACATGAGGATGATTACCATCACAATCATATTCATTTCCAATAGCAAGGAAAACGTTGATATGCTTCCATGCAAAAGACCATGTCACATGAAATATCAATTCCACCGAAATGAGGTGGTGTTATAAATGTGTCAACCATCACATCAAAAATATTATGCCAAGGTTCAAGGTGCTTGCCTTGAAGTTGTGGAGTGGTGAGGTGTTCTCCAAAATCTTTGAAAGTTTCTTCCCTCTTTCCAAAAATCCTATTTAAAAATATTTGGATTAACACACATTTCAAAACAGTACAAAAAGTTGTTTTGGAAAATTTTCAAATAAATATTAAAATAAACTAGATCAAATTTTAGGAAGGTAGGAAAAAGAATCAACTCATTTGGAGTTATATTTAAAAAGTTATAGGCAGTCAAAGTTGTGGTCAAAACTGATTTAAATAAAACAGAAAAGGAAAAACGTTTCAGAGGGGAATATGCTTTCGGAGCGGGGGAGACGTACTGGGGGGATTACGCCTTCACTTAAACACATGGACGGCGTGGTGTGTCACTGACAGTGGGTCCAGGGGGGCCCACTAGTCAGGTTTGACTAGTCTTCTCCCTCTCTTTCCTCTGTCCCGAGCGGAGGCGGAGCTCCGGCGATCGTCGCCGGCGACTGGCGGCTCCTCGCGGGGCTCCGAGGGCGGGGATGGATTCGCTACTCCGGGGCGGTCCTCCCGGTGGTCGCCTGGCAGGTGGGGGCGGAGGGAGCTGCCGGCGGCGAGCTCCTCGGCGGAGGTGGCCTCGGGAGCAAAGTGCCATTGGGGCTGCGGTGGCTCCCGATCAAAATTGAGCAGGGGGAAAGGTTCACGGGAGGATGAGGAGGCTTCTGGTGGAGAGAGTGGAGAGGGGGAGGTCCTGGTGGTGCCGGAACGGCAGGGGCAGTGGCGGTGGTCGGAGTTGCCGGAGACGGGGAAGAAGACCTCCCTGGGTCGAATGCGGGCTAGGGGAACGCCATAGGGGTAGCCTGAGGTCGCCTGCGAGCGGGAACGGGCTCGGGGACTCCTTAAATAGGCGTGGCAAGGCGGTTCCGCGGCGGCCGTGGATAAGCTCTCCGGCGACCGCCATTCTGTAGCTAGGGGCGTCGTGGCGGCGACGAGCGCTAGGCGACACCCTGTGGATGAGCTTGCGCTGTTACAGGGGCCAGGTGGCGAGCGGGAGGGGCTTGGGTGGCGCTGCATGGAGCAGGAGCTATCGGCCGACGCCGGCGTGCCGCCAAAAAGCTCTGGCGGTGGCGCTGTAGGGCGCCAGGGGTGGCTGGCGTGTAGTGGTGAGGCGGGGAGTGCGTGGCGAAGTTCTCCCATGCGGGCCAAGGCAGGGGGTTGCGACGCGGCGGCTTGGTTCACGCGGCTGCAATAGGCGCGCTCTGGGCGCGGCCGGAGCACGCTCACCAGCTGCTCGGTGAAATGCCAGGGCATGCTAGGTGGCTCGGTTGGAGCTGGGGTTTAGCAGGTCTAGGTTAGGGGAAACAGGGAGTCTAGTGGGCATGCCTGTTTGATCAGAGGTGCAAGATCATAGTGCAATGACAAGCATCATGCCAATACAGATCATGCCCACAAGGTGTTCGAAACAATGCCAAGGGCACTTAGGCAAGTCTTGGAGTGGTCAAAAACTCCAGATCAGTGTCTCCTTGGATGCACAAGAGGGTGGTGAGGTTAGTTTGGCAAAAGGAGAAACTTGTTAGTGCAAGTTTTGCAGAATTACAATTTTGGACAGGAAATAAATGGCATCATTTCATGAACCAAAATTGCCCCAAAGGGTGCATGCTCCTGGACTTAGGGGTTTGGTAGGGAGGACTATGAGCATGAGAAAACACAAGGTCACTGGAGCAAGAAATAATAGGGTTGCAGTAGAAAACACCAGTCTGGTCCAGAATGAAGATGATGCTGATTCACTCAAAATTTGCAAATGACATCACTGGTTTTTTGCATAAAGTTGAATCATATGATATCACTAACATCCCATAATTTTGGTAGAGGCTAGAAGAAAATATTTAAATGGGTTGTAGTGCAAAATTTCCCACTGGAGCAGAGAAGAAAAAAGGGTGTAGAGCTCAAAATATTTCATGAAATAAAGATGTTGTTGCATAAAATTTATTTAATAACATCACCTGGCATCTCCAAATTCTTGTGGGAATTTTAAGTGAATCTATCAAATGGTTGTAGTTCAAAAATGGCCATTTAACCTTGAAAAACCATCTTCAAGAAAGTGAAGATCAAGCAAATTAATTGTGCAATTAGTTGCACTGATAAAAGTAAAGTTTTTCTAGAGAGGTTAAACAAGTCCAATAACATAATTGAAAAGTTCACACTTAGGGGAAAAACTCCATAAAGACAAGGTTAAGGATCAAAAGGGAGCTCAGAAAATAAAGGTTTTAAGTCCTTGCAAAAAATTTAATTTAATAAACAAGGCCAAAATTTTTGGGGTGTCACAATACTACCCCCCCTTAAGAAAAAATCTCGTCCTCGAGATTTGCTAAAAGTCGCATAAGAAAAGATTGCATGCAACGAAAAAGTGGCTACAGTAAGAGGGCAATAAGTGATGAAGGCCACAGTGTGAAATACTGGTGCTGCACGGAAAAATTTACGGTCTGAGACAAAATCGAGAGACTTCTACGCTGGGTATAAATTTAGAATAAAGTCTAAATTTAAATATACACTGGTCGTACCCGGGAGCACAGTGCTCTCTCTGGCCGACAGGTGGACCCGGGGCCCACCGTCAGCCTCTTCTTCTCCCTCTGGCTCTTCTTCTTCCTCTCTCCTGCGCGCTTTCCCGCGCTTTCTCCACCGGCGACGCCTAGCGCGTAGGGCATCTAGGCCGTACTGCAGTAGTGCGCGGCGTGCTAGCTGCCGGAGCAGCGTGCACTCACCTCGCGGGCCAGCGCGCTGTCGGCACTGCTTGCGGATTCGACTCCGAACACCAGCGATCGGGCGACAAGCGGCGTTGGTGGACTTCGCCCACCGTGCACCGAGCTCGAGCTATAAAACGGCTGAGGTGTTTCTCTCTTCTCCTCACCTCTGGCCTTGCTTCTCCCCTTCCTTCCTCCTCCATTACTGCTTGCAGAATCTCGGGCGAGGCTCTAATGGCGGAGGCGATGCCGGACTGGTACGTGATCTTGATATGCGGAGGGCTGGCGACACTGCTGGGGCTCTCCGTGCTCCTGTGCGCGATGATCCTCGATGACCGTCGCGATGCTGCTGCTCGGGTGTTGGCTCTCCACGGCGGTGGTGATCACGAGGAGTAGGTGGGATGCCGGGTGCTAACCGTGGTTAGGAGAGGGGTTAGCCAGCTGCAACACTGTTGCAAAGTTTTGTAAACGGTGTACGTGTGTGTGTCCGAGTGTTTGTGGTTGTGGGTCAGCTGTTGTCGTTGTGCTTGCGTGAAATCCACGTCATGAGAAAGTGCCGAAGTATCGACTCAGAAAAAGATGTCTCACTCTAGGATTATACGCGGAAGAAAATAGTAATGCAACAGAATCACTCATATTAATCGTAATTAGCAAAATAACACACTTAAAGCACACACTAAGCTCCACGCACAAGTTACAACACGCAAATAAAGGTTGCAATAAATAACGTAGCAGCGATGTCTATAATGCAAACGGTAACTGGATGGGGTCCCGAGAAAATGTTTCTGGTACTGAGACACATTCTTCCCCTATCGGAGAAAGCGGATTGACTAGTCGATGCATGTGTCTCTCCTGGTCGGGCCTCAGTGATCTGCTGATGGCGATCTGAGGATTTAAGTCTGCGAGGCTCTGGAGATAACCCATCACGCGTTGGATCAAACTCTCTTGAGCGATGACATACTGGACAAGGTTGGCCAGGACGGGGTCTCTTTCGATTCGCACACCGGGAAACGATGTTACTCCTCCGGGCGCTGCACGGCTCGGGAAGTAATAATACCCACGTTCGCTGGCATAGGGTACCGCGAATCAAAGGCGAGCAAGTGCTTCGCAAGCCGCAGCTTCCACGGCCATCTATGGGGTTGGCATAGATTTCCCCACGAAGGAGACCTCTGTTGGGTCTTGGGCTGAGTTTACGGGAGGAATGTGCACTGCTGCCCAGTATCTCGAGGTGGAAGAGGTGATTCTCGATTTGAACAGCTCATACTGGGGTGGCTGGGCAGCGCCCATGGTACTGCAGGTAAAATCCCACAATATCTTAACAAAACTACCCGGGGTTGCATCTGGGGTTCTTAGGTAAATGCTGGGGTTCGGCATGGCGAGGAAATGGTTGTGAGGGAGGTGTACATGGTGAGAGGTGCTTGGCAAGGTCACGCGGTGGCCCTTTTATAGCACTGGAGCTGGATCATTTTTACCGTGGTGAAGGGTAATGAAATTTCCAGCTCTGATCCGGGATTCGAAGTCAATGCCATAGATACACTTATTCCACCGAGGTGACATGTTACTGTGGGGGCTGTCGGGCGGGTTTTTGGTAGCTGCGCCAGGGGTAGCAATCTCACACTGCATACTGGGTGTTTAGTCAAGGTTATCATTAAAGCAGAGGCATGACAACAAGCAGTGTTTAAATACCAGGCCACACGATTACAAGGCGAGGGTACCCTGGGACTCGATACAGCTCGGGTTACTTAGTCTACCTCGTTTACATCCATGCGGGCGTGCCTTGTGGATGTCGAGGCTTCTCCACGGGTCTCGCCGTCGGAATTGACTGGAGTGGGTTGAGGGGCTGCAGGCTCGGGGTAGCGATGGTGGCCATCTCGGGGATTGCTGGCCACAACTCCGTTGGAGTGTGCTCCCAAAATGCGACGTAGCACTTCTGGGGTTATCGCAACACCTTGGCCGATGGCTGGGGTAGACCTCAGGGGCTCGATCGGTTGTCCAAACAACACGACTAGATTGTCGTCATTGGGCTCGTCTTCTTCTCTTGCCGGGGCTCGACGAACCAGCTCTCCACGAGCTGCGATAAGATCAGTTGTGACCTGATCGCACAGTTCTTCTAGTGCACTTACATAGCGCACCGGGTGCAACAATGCAGGATCTGTCTCGTGATCTCCGTTGTCAACTTGGGGTGGTCTACCATACCCTTCACGCCTGGGGTAGTAGTGGAACGAGCGACAGTCAACTCTTGGCGACAAGTGCCGGAGATGAACTATAGCTTCTCGAGCAGCTAGCTGGATGGCTTGTGGCTCAAAGGAAGTGATCCTTCCGGTGAACCTGTAGGGGCGTTCGGGTGCGAGACCCCTACCGTAGATGTGTACAGTGGCCCAGAATTGACGGCTTTCACCGCTTACGGGCCCTTGGTACACAACATAATCTGGGGGTTCTTCTAATGCATAGGCACGACGGGTGAGGTTTGCGAGTATGGTCACAAAACCTCCAAGGTTGGTCGCTGTGGTCTCATGGTGCACAATAGGACCAGGCATTGTGGCTTGGGTAGGATAGCGGCCGGGCTGTGCTGGGTTGAGACTAGCGTGCCCTTTTTATAGAAAAAAAGGGTCGGAGTCTTCCTTCGCACGCTTGCGAGAAAGGACTATTTAGGGGGCCGGTCACTAGCGCGTGATCGACGGCTAGGCTGGTAGGTTGGGCACCGACTGCAAAAAGGTGTCGGTCACTATGGGGCTATCTTGCAGGAGAAGCTTGGCTGCGGGTTTGGTTATGTCTCGGTGGTTTGGCATGCCTAAGTTTATTGATCTGGCTAGGGTAGGATTAGCCAATGGTCAGCCTGGCTCTGATACCAAGTCTATCGCGACCGGTTTTCCAGACATTAAATTCCAGAAAATAGCCGTCGAGCTCATCAGCCCCAGGATTACTGTTAGCTGATGAGGCATCAACTTGTTACAGAAATTCCAAGCAAAGGTACAAAAATATGTAGTACAAGACCATTGTGGCCTATGAGTACAACAAATGGTTTCTAGTGGTTGAGGGCGGAAGCGGTTTGTGGAACACCACGGCTATGGGACTCCATTTCCCACGGGAACAGCTGACCAGGTTAACTCCTATCTCCACGAGGCTGCTATCACCGTTGCTCAGGTTCCGAGGCTGTCGTCGCAACGCTCCTCTCCAAGCAAGCAATCTGGCCAAGACAATAGCCAGGGACAAGCCAGTGAGTACTTTGAATGTACTCGCAAACATTAAGAACACAGGTATAATATAATCGTTGGTGCTCATGCTTTGCGATATCCTTATACTCACTTAGTTAGTCATAAACAAATATCTTGATGCATGTAAAACAAGTTATTCATATGCAACCGGAAATTTATGCAATGGCCACATAGAGGTAATAAATACTGGGTACCAAGCGAGGGTCTGGATGACTCCTCGAGCGGAAAAATGCAAAGTAGTAAATACTGGTGCCAAACGAGTGTCTGAAAGACTCCTCGAGCGGAAAATGCGGAATAATAAATACTGGTGCCAAACGAGTGTCTGAAGGACTCCTCGAGCGGAAAAAAGCAGAGTAATAATAATACCACAGTCGGGCGTCTGAGCGACACCACATAAAGGGCTTTAAAAGAAATGCCACAGTCGGGCGTCTGAGCGACACCACATAAAGGGCTTTAAAAGAAATGCCACAGTCGGGCGTCTGAGCGACACCACATAAAGGGCTTTAAAAGAAATACCACAGTCGGGCGTCTGAGCGACACCACATAAAGGGCTTTAAAAGAAATGCCACAGTCGGGCGTCTGAGCGACACCACATAAAGGGCTTTAAAAGAAATACCACAGTGATTATCCCGGAGGTAGAACCATCCCAGAGATATACGATGATAACAGTAATAATCATGGGTTAGTCAACAATAGTAAAAATCATAATCATCACAAGTCTCAAAGTAGTAGTTCCCGTTCTGGTTTAACAATTTCACCTCCGAAGACCGACACTAAGACCGACGCTTGACCCATCCCAGACTGTAGTCCTTAACCATGGACACGGCTATTCGAATGGGTTTAATCTCTGCAGAGGATGTACTCTTTACCCACGAGTAACGGATTCCTCTAGTCCACCGGGACTAATTCCGTCTACGGCCTTTTAGTTGAAAACACGCCTAACTTGCACACACCAGCTTAACTCATCGGTGTCTGGAATCACCCACGACACTTGTCAAGCAAAACTCTAAGTGGGGAGGCTACAACCTCGCGTAGCATGGGATCAAATTTATATCGCGCGCTCTAAGGGGTGGCCTCCCCTCTCGGTCCCAACCGGAAACACCCATGCCCCCTGACCAGGTGGCATGCCTACCGGCTACAACCGATATCTTCCACCATGGCCTCTCTGTACGGTGTGTGCTGGAAAGAGGTTGACAACTTACTGAACCGTACCCTACCTGCGGCAGGGACGAGTGGTAGTACGAGGCAAGTATGGGGGTTACTGGAACAAGACTCGATCTGCGGTCGACTCAGGAGGTTATAAGTTCCTGCATGACTTGTATATCAAATATATATCAACCAACAAATATCACCACTCAATGTACCTTACCATGCCATATCGGAAATAACCGTCCCGACGGGGACCGGCGACAAGCTCACGCCTACCCAAGGCCGAGGCATTTCCCGGATTCCTTTCCGGTATGCATGCAAGGTACATGAGGATGATTACCATCACAATCATATTCATTTCCAATAGCAAGGAAAACGTTGATATGCTTCCATGCAAAAGACCATGTCACATGAAATATCAATTCCACCGAAATGAGGTGGTGTTATAAATGTGTCAACCATCACATCAAAAATATTATGCCAAGGTTCAAGGTGCTTGCCTTGAAGTTGTGGAGGGGTGAGGTGTTCTCCAAAATCTTTGAAAGTTTCTTCCCTCTTTCCAAAAATCCTATTTAAAAATATTTGGATTAACACACATTTCAAAACAGTACAAAAAGTTGTTTTGGAAAATTTTCAAATAAATATTAAAATAAACTAGATCAAATTTGAGGAAGGTAGGAAAAAGAATCAACTCATTTGGAGTTATATTTAAAAAGTTATAGGCAGTCAAAGTTGTGGTCAAAACTGATTTAAATAAAACAGAAAAGGAAAAACGTTTCAGAGGGGAATACGCTTTCGGAGCGGGGGAGACGTACTGGGGGGATTACGCCTTCACTTAAACACATGGACGGCGCGGTGTGTCACTGACAGTGGGTCCAGGGGGGCCACTAGTCAGGTTTGACTAGTCTTCTCCCTCTCTTTCCTCTGTCCCGAGCGGAGGCGGAGCTCCGGTGATCGTCGCCGGCGACTGGCGGCTCCTCGCGGGGCTCCGAGGGCGGGGATGGATTCGCTACTCCGGGGCGGTCCTCCCGGTGGTCGCCTGGCAGGTGGGGGCGGAGGGAGCTGCCGGCGGCGAGCTCCTCGGCGGAGGTGGCCTCGGGAGCAAAGTGCCATTGGGGCTGCGGTGGCTCCCGATCAAAATTGAGCAGGGGGAAAGGTTCACGGGAGGATGAGGAGGCTTCTGGTGGAGAGAGTGGAGAGGGGGAGGTCCTGGTGGTGCCGGAACGGCAGGGGCAGTGGCGGTGGTCGGAGTTGCCGGAGACGGGGAAGAAGACCTCCCTGGGTCGAATGCGGGCTAGGGGAACGCCATAGGGGTGGCCTGAGGTCGCCTGCGAGCGGGAACGGGCTCGGGGACTCCTTAAATAGGCGTGGCAAGGCGGTTCCGCGGTGGCCGTGGATAAGCTCTCCGGCGACCGCCATTCTGTAGCTAGGGGCGTCGTGGCGGCGACGAGCGCTAGGCGACACCCTGTGGATGAGCTTGCGCTGTTACAGGGGCCAGGTGGCGAGCGGGAGGGGCTTGGGTGGCGCTGCACGGAGTAGGAGCTGTCGGCCGACGCCGGCGTGCCGCCAAAAAGCTCTGGCGGTGGCGCTGTAGGGCGCCAGGGGTGGCTGGCGTGTAGTGGTGAGGCGGGGAGTGCGTGGCGAAGTTCTCCCGTGCGGGCCAAGGCAGAGGGTTGCGACGCGGCGGCTCGGTTCACGCGGCTACAATAGGCGCGCTCTGGGCGCGGCCGGAGCACGCTCACCAGCTGCTCGGCGAAATGCTAGGGCATGCTAGGTGGCTCGGTTGGAGCTGGGGTTTAGCAGGTCTAGGTTAGGGGAAACAGGGAGTCTAGTGGACATGCCTGTTTGATCACAGGTGCAAGATCATAGTGCAATGACAAGCATCATGCCAATACAGATCATGCCCACAAGGTGTTCGAAACAATGCCAAGGGCACTTAGGCAAGTCTTGGAGTGGTCAAAAACTCCAGATCAGTGTCTCCTTGGATGCACAAGAGGGTGGTGAGGTTAGTTTGGCAAAAGGAGAAACTTGTTAGTGCAAGTTTTGCAGAATTACAATTCTGGACAGGAAATAAATGGCATCATTTCATGAACCAAAATTGCCCCAAAGGGTGCATGCTCCTGGACTTAGGGGTTTGGTAGGGAGGACTATGAGCATGAGAAAACACAAGGTCACTGGAGCAAGAAATAATAGGGTTGCAGTAGAAAACACCAGTCTGGTCCAGAATGAAGATGATGCTGATTCACTCAAAATTTGCAAATGACATCACTGGTTTTTTGCATAAAGTTGAATCATATGATATCACTAACATCCCATAATTTTGGTAGAGGCTAGAAGAAAATATTTAAGTGGGTTGTAGTGCAAAATTGCCCACTGGAGCAGAGAAGAAAAAAGGGTGTAGAGCTCAAAATATTTCATGAAATAAAGATCTTGTTGCATAAAAGTTATTTAATAACATCACCTGACATCTCCAAATTCTTGTGGGAATTTTAAGTGAATCTATCAAATGGTTGTAGTTCAAAAATGGCCATTTAACCTTGAAAAACCATCTTCAAGAAAGTGAAGATCAAGCAAATTAATTGTGCAATTAGTTGCACTGATAAAAGTAAAGTTTTTCTAGAGAGGTTAAACAAGTCCAATAACATAATTGAAAAGTTCACACTTAGGGGAAAAACTCCATAAAGACAAGGTTAAGGATCAAAAGGGAGCTCAGAAAATAAAGGTTTTAAGTCCTGGCAAAAATTTTAATTTAATAAACAAGGCAAAAAATTTTGGGGTGTCACAGTAATCATCCTCATGTGTCTTGCATGCATGCCGGAATGGAATCCGGGAAAGTCTCGGCCTTGGGTAGGCGTGAGCTTGTCGCCGGTCCCCGTCGGGACGGTTTTTTCCGATATGGCATGGTAAGGTATATTGAGTGGTGATTTTTGTTGGTTGAAATATTTTTGATATGCATGTCATGCAAGGAACTTATGAACCTCCTGAGTCGACCGTAGATCAAGTCATGTTCCAGTAACCCCCCATACTTGCCTCGTACTACCACTCGTCCCTGCCGTAGGTAGGGTACGGTTCAGTAAGTTGTCAACCCCTTTCCCGCACACACCATACAGAGAGGCCATGGTGGAAGATATCGGTTGTAGCCGGTAGGCATGCCACCTGGTCAGGGGGCATGGGTGTTTCCGGTTGGGACCGAGAGGGGAGTCCACCCCTTAGAGCGCGCGATATAAATTTGATCCCATGCTACGCGAGGTTGTAGCCTCCCCACTTAGAGTTTTGCTTGACAAGTGTCGTGGGTGATTCCAGACACCGATGAGTTAAGCTGGTGTGTGCAAGTTAGGTGTGTTTTCAACTAAAAGGCCGTAGACGGAATTAGTCCCGATGGACTAAAGGAATCCATTACTCGTGGGTAAAGAGTACACCCTCTGCAGAGATTAAACCTATTCGAATAGCTGTGTCCATGGTTAAGGACTACAGTCTGGGATGGGTCAAGCGTCGGTCTTAGTGTCGGTCTTCGGAGGTGAAACGGTTAAACCAGAACGGGAACTACTACTTGAGACTAGTGATGTTTATGATTATTACTATTGTTGACTAACCCGTGATATTATTGTTATCATCAAATATCTCTGGGATGGTTCTACCTCCGGGATATTTCACTGTGATTATTTAATCTTTTAAAGCCCTTTTTGTGGTGTCGCTCAGACGCCCGACTATGGCATTTCTTTTAAAGCCCTTTATGTGGTGTCTCTTAGACGCCCGACTGTGGCATTTCTTTTAAAGCCCTTTTATGTGGTGTCGCTCAGACGCCCGACTGTGGTATTATTATTATTCTGCATATTTCCGCTAGAGGAGTCTTTCAGACACTCGTTTGGCACTAGTATTATTACTCTGCATTTTTCCGCTCGAGGAGTCTTTCAGACACTCGTTTGGCACCGGTATTTATTATTCTGCATTTTTCCGCTCGAGGAGTCTTTCAGACACTCGTTTGGCACTAGTATTATTACTCTGCATTTTTCCGCTCGAGGAGTCTTTCAGACACTCGTTTGGCACCAGTATTTATTATTCTGCATTTTTCCGCTCGAGGAGTCTTTCAGACACTCGTTTGGCACCAGTATTTATTATCCTGCATTTTTTCGCTCGAGGAGTCTTTCAGACACTCACTTGGCACCCAGTACTTATTACCTCTATGTGGCCATTGCATAAATTTCCGGTTGCATATGAATAACCTGTTTACATGCATCAAGATATTTATTTATGACTAACTAAGTGAGTATAAGGATATTGCAAAGCATGAGCATCAATGGTTATATTATACCTGTGTTCTTAATGTTTGCGAGTACATTCAAAGTACTCACTGGCTTGTCCCTGGCTATTGTCTTGGCCAGATTTATTGCTTGGGGAGGAGCGTTGCGACGACCACCTCGGAACCTGAGCAACGGTGATAGTAGCCTCGTGAAGATAGGAGTTAACCTAATAAGCTGTTCCCGTGGGAAATGGAGTCCCATAGCCGTGGTGATCCACAAACCACTTCCGCCCTCAACCACTAGAAACCATTTGTTGTACTCATAGGCCACAATGGTCTTGTACTTCATATTTTGTACCTTTGCTTGGAATTTCTGTAACAAGTTGGTGCCTCATCAGCTAACAGTAATCCTGGGGCTGATGAGCTCGACAGCCATTTTCTGGAATTTAATGTCTGGAAAACCGGTCGCGACAAAACCCAACCGCCCGCACGGCCACAACGGATCCATCCGAAGGCCAAGGCGCGGTAATGGCGGGCCCCACCCGCGGGCCTGTCCTGTCGCGCGCGTGGGCTGGCAGACTGGCCCGGCCACGTGGCGCCCCCCGGCAGGTCCGCGGCGGGCGGCAGCCGTGTAGCTTATCAAGCACGTCGTCTGGATCCCGCCACGGCTTTCAAACTCTATAAAGAACAAGACGACCTTCGACGAGTCTGGCTTCCGATAGTCGGCTCGACGGAAACGACCTGAGCAAAGATCACCTCCCAATGATCTGCTCGGAGGAAGGCGGTAGGCAACCCTCAGATCTAACCACTCGAAGGAAGAAACTGTTGAGGCTCCTCGACATGTCTCCCTCGGCGCCTCACCAGCTTCGGGGACTACTGTCGGAGTAATGGGCCACGGGTAGGCTAACCCGAGACCAAGAACCTTTCAAGACATCGGGGCGGGCTTCGCCCCTCAAGGATCCCAAGATGAGGAGTAGACTCGGGGAGTCGGCCGCAGCATCACCAACTACCCACTCACGGCCGAATCCCAGAGACGGCTACGGCACATGCCCACCCCAGTTGGCGACTCCAGGGAGGCCGACTATGGGGAGTCGGCCCGCGACTTCCCCGCCCTCTGCCTTCGAGAAGAAGGACGAGACCGGGGATGGCCGGAGTACGGCCCTCCCCTACCCTGATTACCAAGGGCAGGTATGGCTACAGTACGTTGTATCAGAGGAGATCTCCGTCCGGCGCGGTACTATTGCCATACTGGCCCTGACGTCCGCCCCAGCGGCGAAACCCTGTTCCCATGTTGGCCCGCACGTACGGCCTGGAGACGGCGGGCCCCGCAAGTCAGCGGGGGGGGACAAAAGACGGCGAGAGCACCCAAAGACAGACCTCGCGGGAGTCGGCCTCCGAGAGTCGGCCCGTTCCTCCCACGGGCCCCGCACGCCATTAACCAGATAAGACGGGGAGTGGCGACAGTGATCGCCCGCCAGGCGGCAGCACTGTTGCCACGACCCCACGACCAAGCATACGTCACCAGAGGCGCGGCTACAGTGACCACGTCAGTCGGCGGGGCCCACCAGCGGCGGGCCCCAGGAGTCAGCGGAGAAGACGGCGACCTAAGAGACAGACGGCTGGGACCCGCGGCCAGCCAGATTACCCTTGTACCCCCGGGGGGTAGGCCTATATAAACCCCCCGGAGCACCCATGCAAAGGGTTCGATCCTTTTAGCACTAGACCAGAAGCATAAGAGGGAGAGAGCTAGCCTTGCCCTCTCCTACCTCTAGAACACAGCTCGAGGAGCAACTTTGTACACATATTACCATAGTGATCATGCGGAGACCCCGCAGAGCAGCATTAGGGGTATTATCTCCACGGAGAGCCCTGAAGCTGGGTAAGATTCGCCGGCGTGCATGTCTACGCCTCATCCTGCTTCCAGGCACCGACAACGTTCTACTCGCCCCCAACATGATAAGCCATCCTATGGCATATGTCGCATCCAACCCCCGACATTTGGCGCCCACCGTGGGGCGAGGTGCACCGTTGTCCGGAGATCTGTTCTAGACGGGAACCCTTTCCTCCCTGGCGAGCGCAGCCAGCCAGGAACGCCAGAGGGAGTCTGCGCCGACGCGCTGCACAGCGCTAAGACCGCCTGCGCGGCCAGCTGCCTCGCTGATCTTGTCGGCGAGGTTTGCCTCTCCGACGAGCCTGCATCCGACGCAGGCACCGGCGGCCCCGAGAGCCTTCTCGCGGGCCTCCTTGACGAACTCCACGTTGCCGGCGAGCCTGCCGCCGACCTGGAGTCCGTAGGCTCCACCGACCCGATGCTGGTCGACTCCGACACCGCGTCGCTCGACGCCTTTCCCACCAACGTGGTGGTCTACGACGAGCCGCTCCCTCGCGCGGAGAGCGGCGGGAGCACCGTCACAGAAGTGCTCGTCATCGGCCATGGCGAGCACTCCGACGGAAGAGCTCGCGACCCGCTTGATGCGGCGCTGCAAGACCTGGATGCGCCCATCCCATAAGACGCTGACGCCGAGACGCTGGAGACACGCCGCCTCCAGCTCGTCGAAGGCGCGAAGAAGCTGGCAAGCATGAAACGCTTGTCGGAGGCCTACCAGCGTGAGATGGATCGCGCTATGGGCGGCTCGCCATCCCCAACGGGGCCAAGCCGCCTAGGCGCGGTCCGGCAACGCGGCGCGGACATCGCCAGCATGTTTAGGGCCAATCGCCCCGTATACGCCACGCCCGCAGAGAACATTTGAGCCGCCCAGGCGGCGGCAGACGAGTTGGACAACCTCGAGGGCAAAGAACGCCGACTGATGATGGAGCGAGTCCAGCAACTCCTCGACGCGGCTGGCGCGCAGAACGCGGCCGGCTGCCGAACCATGGGGCCGCAGCAACAGAACGACGACCCGCCACCCCGCCAAGATCAAGGCGCGACGTCTCGGACGCCGACTGGTGGTGTCCGTGGAAGGAAGGACAAGGAGCCGGCTGCTAGCCGCAGTCGGACCCACATCACCATCGAGCGCGATCAAGACGGCCGCCCGAGAGTAGTGGAGCGGCGGGACGACTATGTGCCTCCTCCACCCCGCAGAGAAAGGCGAGTTTCCCGGCCGCCCGTTGATCATCCGACTCTTGGAGGCCGCCTCGGCCGCCGAGAGGGAGTCGAAGAGAATGATGCCCGCCACCGGATCGACTGACTCCACCGATCCCTGGCGCTAGAAGAAGAAGACAAGCTGGGACCGCAGTGTTTCGGCCCCCGCATCCGAGATGAGCCCTTTCCCAAAGGGTTCACTCTCCCTAGAGACACTCCCAAGTATACCGGCTCCGTGAAGCCGGAAGACTGGCTGGTAGACTACTCCACTGCCGTCAGCATAGCGAACGGCAACAAGCGTGTTGCCGTGAAGTACGTTCCACTCATGCTCCAGGGCATGGCTCGGACATGGTTGAACAGCCTGAAACCCCGCAGCATCAATGGCTGGGCCGACTTCACCGAGGCTTTCGTCCGCAACTTCACGAGCACGTACAAGCGACCTCCCAAGCCTCGCCAGCTCTCCTTGTGCATGCAAGGCCCCAACGAATCGACTCGCGATTACCTCACGTGTTGGGCCGAGCTCTGAAACTCCTGCGAGGGCGTGCACGAGGTGCAAGCTATCGAGTACTTCACCGCCGGGTGCAGAGAAGGCACCCTCCTCAAGCATAAGCTCCTCTGCGACGAGCCAGAGACCCTGGACGAGCTGCTGATCATAGCAGACAAGTACACCATAGCTGACTCTTCTATGAAGACGGACATCCAAGTTAGCACAGCCGACAAATTGGCTCCTCAGGCTCCCAAAACTCCGGCTGGAGACGCCAGTCGGCGGCAACAGCAGAGCAATCACAAGCGCAAGGCCCCGCAGCCGGTTTCCAGTAGCCGACAGGTCACAACAGTCGAAGATCAGCAGCCGGAGGGGCAGCCTCCACCCAAGCGGCAGAAGGGCGGCAAGTCCAACTGGTTTCCGGCTTTCTCCTACGAGCAGACTCTAGATGGTCCCTGCAAGTTCCACAGCGGCGCGAAGCCGTCGAACCACACCACCAGGAAGTGCCACTGGCTCACCAGGATCGCCAAGGGAGACGGCCTGATGCCTCCTCCGCCTGCTAGGCAACCGCCTCCGCTTCCACCCCAGCAGCCGGCTGTCAGGCCAGTCGGCGCAGTACAAGACGAGTATCCGGAAGAGCACAGAGCCTACGTGGTGTTCACCAGTGTGGCAGATGACAAGCGCAGCAAGCGGCTGCAATGGCAAGAAGTAAACGCAGTGGCGTCAGATACCCCAGAGTTCATGCACTGGTCCGAGAAGCCTATCAGTTGGAGCAGAGCTGATCACCCAGAGGTGATGCCGAATCCAGGTTCCTACGCCCTGGTTCTGGAAGCCACCTTTGCCACTGATAGGCGGGCAGCTCGCTTCTCACGAGTTCTGATAGATGGAGGTAGCAGTATCAACATCCTGTAAAAGGATACCATGGATAAGCTAGGAATCAAGCAAAGACAGCTCCAGAGCAGCCGGACTGTATTCCATGGGATTGTCCCTGGCCTTTCCTGCTCCCCAATCGGCAAGATTCTGATAGACGTCCTTTTTGGAGATAAGGATCATTTCCGCCGAGAGCCAGTCTGGTTTGAAGTGGTGGACCTCGAGAGCCCGTACCATGCGCTGCTTGGCCGACCTGCTTTGGCCAAGTTCATGGCGGTCCCCCACTACGCCTACCTCAAGTTGAAGATGCCGAGTTCCAAGGGAATTCTGACTGTAGCCGGCGACTACAGGAAGTCGTCCGCTTGCGCGGCCGAGAGCAGTCGGCTGGCCGAGTCCCTGGTTATTGCTGCAGAGAAGCGGCTTCTTGATCGGGGTGTGGCGATGGCCGGCAAGCAGCCTGAGATGTCGCCCGACCCCAAGGAGTCGGAAGCTGAGGGCTCGTTCAAGCCAGCAAAGGAAACAAAGAAGATACCCTTGGACCCAGAGCACCGGGAGAGGTACGCTGTCATAGGTGCAAACCTTGACAGCAAATAGGAAGGCGAGCTCGTCGATTTCCTCCGTGAGAATCGGGACATCTTTGCATGGCCCCCCAAAGACATGACAGGTGTGCCGACGGAATTCGTCGACCACAAGTTACATGTCCGGTCTGATGTGAAGCCCGTCAGGCAGCCCTTGCGCCGCCTGTCAGAAGAGAAAAGAAGAGTTGTTGGAGAAGAGATAGCCCGGCTCCTTACAGCCGGCTTTATCATGGAAGTATTTTTCCCAGAGTGGCTAGCGAACCCAGTTTTAGTACTCAAGAAGAACAAGCAGTGGCGAATGTGTATTGACTACACAAGCCTCAACAAAGCCTGCCCCAAGGACCCGTTTGCTTTGCCGAGAATTGATCAGGTGATAGACTCCACAGCTGGATGTGAGTTGTTGAGCTTCTTAGATGCCTATTCAGGATATCACCAGATCAAGCTGAACCCGGCAGACAGACTGAAGACCGCCTTCATCACGCCGTTTGGAGCCTTCTGCTACCTGACCATGACGTTCGGCTTGAGGAACGTTGGCGCCACCTTTCAGCGTTGCATGCAGAAGTGCCTCCTCAAGCAACTCGGCAGAAGTGCCCACGTCTACATGGATGATGTGGTGGTGAAGACGGAAAGGCGCGGAACTCTGCTGGAGGACCTCAAGGAGACCTTTGAGAACCTGCGCCGATTCTAGATCAAGCTCAACCCCGAGAAGTGCGTTTTCGGAGTACCAGCCGGCCAGCTTCTCGGCTTCCTGGTCTCTGAACGCGGCATAGAGTGCAACCCTGTGAAGATCAAGGCCATCGAGAGGATGGAGGTACCTAGCCGACTGTTGGATGTGCAGAAATTCACTGGCTGTCTGGCATCCATCAGCCGTTTCATCAGTCGGATGGGCGAGAAAGCTCTCCGCTTGTACGAGCTCATGAAGAAGACCAATTTTTTCGAGTGGAACCACAAGGCGGATGAGGCCTTTCTGCAGCTGAAGAAGATATTTGTTAATCCCCCTGTGTTGGCGGCTCCGACTCCCAAAGAGCCCATGCTCCTGTACATCGCCGCCACCAGCCGAGTAGTCAGCACAGTCATTGTAGTAGAGCGCAAGGAGGAAGGCAAGGCACTACCAGTCCAGAGACCGGTATATTACTTGAGTGAAGTACTGTCGACCTCCAAGCAAAACTAGCCCCACTACCAGAATATGTGTTACGGCGTGCACCTTGCCACCAAGAAGCTGAAGCCTTACTTCCAAGAGCATCCAATCAGTGTGGTCTGCACGGCCCCATTGGCAGAAATCAACGGAAGCCGAGATGCGTCTGGCCGAGTGGCCAAATGGGCCATAGATTTGGCGCCCTACACGATCTACTATCCGCCCCGCACCGCCATCAAGTCACAAGCACTGGCCGACTTCCTAGTCGATTGGGCCGAGACCCTGTACCTGCCGCCAGCGCCCGACTCCACCCATTGGCGGATGCATTTCGACGGCTCCAAGATGCGCACCAGCTTGGGAGCCAGCGTTGTCCTCACCTCTCCTAAAGGCGACAAGCTCCAGTATGCACTACAGATCCATTTCACCGCCTCCAACAACGTCGCTGAATACGAGGCGCTCATTCACGGGCTCCGGCTTGCCAAAGAGCTTGGCATTCGCCAGATCCTGTGTTATGGCGACTCCGACTTGGTGGTCCAACAATCATCTGGCGACTGGGATGCCAAGGACGCAATCATGGCGAGCTACCGCTTCCTCGTGCAGCAACTCAGCGGATATTTTGAGGGGTGCGAGTTCCTCCACGTGCCAAGAAACGACAACAACCTAGCAGATACTTTGGCACGAATCGGCTCCACTCGCCAAGCAATACCATATGGCGTCACTCTTCAGCGCCTCCTCAAGCCGTCCATCAAGCCTTCACCAGAGTCAGACTCCATTTTTGTGCCGGCTCCTCCAGAAGAAGTCGGATTCGGCTCCAAAGCCTAAGTAGACGGCACAAAAACCCTTGCAGATGACTCCAAGAACGCCGCAGTCAAAGCCGGCCCGGGGACTTCAGAACTCGGCCCCGGGACTGCGGCGACCAGAGAAAAGACTCCAGAATTCGGCCCGGGGACTGCACCAGTCGGCCTGGGGACTTCATTGATCCAGCAAGCGGCCGCGGACTCCAGCCCGCCGCCTCCCAGCCCAGCCGCCGTCGTCCAAGTCACGGTTCTGGCAGTCGAAGAGGTAGCAGCACCCTCATGGGCCCAGCCCATCCTCAAATTCTTGGTGAACAAGGAGCTACCAACTGACGAAACCATGGCTCGGCAAATACAATGCCGAGCGGCAGCATACACCATAATCAACAAAGAGCTAGTCAGGCGAAGCGTCAATGGTGTTTACCAGCGCTGCGTCGAGCCGGAGCAAGCCCAAGCAATTCTCAGAGATATCCATCAAGGCGAGCGCGGCCACCATGCGGCTTCGAGGGCACTCGTCGCCAAAGCTTTCCGGCATGGTTTCTTCTGGCCGACTACCCTCGAAGAGGCCAAGGAGTTGGTCCAGAAATGCAAGGGGTGCTAGAAGTTCCGCTCCAAGCCACATCAGCCGGCTTCAGCACTCAAGACTATCCCCATCGCCTGGGCCTTTGTGGTTTGGGGCCTGGATATGTTGGGACCCTTCAAGACGGCACGAGGCGGCCTAACTCATCTACTTGTCGCGGTGGACAAGTTCACCAAGTGGATAGAAGTGAAGCCCATCAAGAAGTTGAATGGTCCGACTGCCGTGACTTTCATCTCAGACATCACGATTCAGTATGGCATACCGCACAGCATCATCACCGACAACGGCACCAACTTTGCCAAAGGTGCTTTGGCCCGTTTCTGCGCAATGCAGGGCATCCGACTGGACCTAGCGTCCATTGCCCATCCGCAGTCAAACGGCCAGGTGGAGCGGGCGATTGGCCTCATCCTGTCCGGCATCAAGCCTCGGTTGGTCGAACCACTGGAGCGTTCGGCCGGCTGTTGGCTTGACGAGTTGCCACCTGTCCTCTGGAGTCTGCGCACGACCCCAAACAAGTCGACCGGCTTCACACCCTTCTTCCTCGTCTACGGCGCTGAAGCCGTCATCCCAACGGATATAGAGTTTGACTCCCCGCGAGTCACGATGTACACCGCGGAGGAAGCAGAAGAAGTGCGACAAGATGGCGTTGATCTGCTGGAAGAGGGCTGGCTGTTGGCACTTAGCCGGTCCAGCATCTACCAGCGGAGCCTACGCCGCTACTACAATAGGAAGGTCAGGCCAAGATCTTTCCAGGAGGGTGACCTTGTGCTCCGGCTAATCCAGCGAACAGCCGGCCAGCACAAGTTGTCAGCACCTTGGGAAGGCCCCTTCATCATCAGCAAGGTGCTAGGCAACGACTCCTACTACCTGATCGACGCTCAGAAGCCCCGAGCACGCAAGAGGGACGACTCCGGCAAAGAGACGAAGCGACCATGGAACGCAAATCTTCTTCGAAGATTTTATAGTTAATGCAGTATGTACCACGCTACCCGTTTGTATTGAAGTACCAAGACTCTGGGCCCCCCGAGACGGACTCAGGGACTGCCCCTTTTGTTATCTGTATGATAAGTATTATGGTTCCAAGTATGCTACTCTTTGTTATGCCGCTTGGCACCGGGCTCGACTAGTCGGCCCGGGGACTCGCCGTCTCGCGCTATGAAAACGCGTCCTGCAGTCGGACAAATAGTGTGTGGCACCTAAGCCGACTCCTGTCAGAAGCCACAGCTCGCAGAGCGACTGTCTGGTGGACAGGAGTAAGAAAGAATGGGCGCCCACATGAAAAATGGCTAAGGAGTCAAAGCATAAAGCAAAGCTCGAGCCGTCTTTCCAGCCGTTCCTCGCAGAACCGACTTCGAGTAGTCGGCTTGCTGTTTTCTATCCGACTTGCTAAGAAAACTCTAGAATGGCTAAGTACTTGCCTTCCCAAAAGTAGCCAAGTATTTGATCCAACGGCAGTCCGCGGAGCGGCTGTCCGACTGGCAAAGACGGCGTTCAAGGGAAGGTGGCAAAGGGAAAAAGCCAAAAGAGCAATAATCAAGAAATGATAGAACCTAGATAAATATTTAAATCACAAAGGCCATTGGCCGAATCCTCGAACGGAAGTTCAAAATACACCCCGCGGGTGGAATTGTGTGAATTAACAAAGCTCTTCGAGAAACTACTAAGCAGACAAATAAGACAAGGCGGCGGCCTATGAAGCAGCAGACAGGTTTGGAGGCTCGGAGGAGATGGCGGTGTCGGACGTTGGGGCGGCCGGCTGGGCAGACTCGGCTTGATCACCCCCAGCGGCAGTCGGCGCAGTTGGGCGCGGCTCGTTGTTGGAGGCACGGTCGAGCTGAGACTGATCGCCCGCTCCGGCTTCTGGCGCCCCCATCTAGTCTCCGGCCTCCACCTCGCCTCCCTCCTCGGCACTAGAGCCGATCACCTCCGCCGAGTCCTCGCCGTAGTTCGGGTTCATCCCAAACCACTCCGACGGCGCCTCCTCGCCGTTGTCAGCTCGCTCAGGGACGAAGACATTGGTGTCGACGTACTCGGCGATCGCCGCGGCACGCTTGACAAAGTCGTCCTCCATGGCTGCCAGCTCTGGCTGGGCCTCGGCCCGGAGCGTGGCCAGCTGGTCCAGGCTCAGGTCTGGGTACCACGCCTTGACGAACTCCAAGGCCCGACGCGCTCCGGCACATGCCGAGGAGCCTTTCCAAGCCTCCAGACGGCCTGCTGCGACCTCCAACCAGTCGGCAGTCTGGCTGGGAGTGCGCAGAATCGGCATCTCTGGCCACAAGGCAGCAATCGCCTGGGCGCCGGCACGTTGAAGCCGGCTTATCATCCGGTGAGCCGGCCGCAGGCGAGCCTCGATGCTCAGAAGCTGTTCATCAAGAGTCCGGGGGGCGTTGGCAGCAACCTCCTCGCCGGCCGCCCTCCACGCCTCGCGGTCAGCCTCGATGGCTTGAACAGCAGTTTGCGAATGGCCCGGGAAGAAGTCTACCGAGACAAAAAAATAAGCAAGTCAGAAAAAGCAAGAGTCGGCCCGACCCGCAGTCGGCGGCTCAAAGGAAGCGAGTAAAGAAAACTTACCATCAACGATATCTTCAATTTCATGGAAGCCAGAGGTTAGCATCTCCTCCTTATCGGTCCAGGAGGAGCGTTCGGCTTCGAACTCGGCTTGGAGTTCAGTCTCTCTCTCCTTCGCCTCCTCCTGCGCCTTCTTGAGCAGCTCCTTCTGCTCCGCCAGCTGCACAGCCAGCAGGTCGCGCTCCGTGACGAGCTTGCCGCATTCCGCCTCCTTGGCGCGCAAGGCGGTGTTGGCTTCGCCCAACTACTGCTGAAGAATGGCGTTGGCCTCTGAAGAAATAAGGAAAATGACGCAAGTCGTCAGAAAAGATCGCCAAGAAGATCCGGCCCGACTGCGCTGCAGTCGGCCCGAATCTCGGGGACTACAGCCCGCGGGTGCGCCAGCGCGCCCCCGCGAAGAAGGAAACTCACTCCGGCTCTCCGACAAGTCGGCAGTCCGCTTGCCCAGCTCTTCAACATTATGATTGAAGACAGTGACTCGGAGGTTGTGGTAGTCCTACGATAAGCATTTCAAACAAGAATAAGCACTCAGAGCTCACCAATAGAGTTCCGACCCGCCTGCTCAGCAGCCGGCCCGGAACTCGGGGACTACACCCAGTGGGTGCGCTGGGGCGCCCCAACAGAGAAAAGCAAGAAAAAAAAAACAAAGTCGGAAGCGACATACCCGGACGGCCGCTCGCGACGCCAGATGCGCCTTGGTGCAGTTCTGGAGGGTGTTGCTTTCGGCTCGCAGCTTCGCCTGAACATCTAGGAGCGCCTGGTTCAGCGGGCTTGTGCCGCCTCCTTGCACCCACCCGACGGGCGTAGCGCTCATCACCTAGACGTCTAGCGCGGCCGAGCTGGCTGCTCCGGTCTCCAGCGGGCGCGGCGCTGAAGTCGCCTTCTCCAGTCGGCGGCGCGTTGGCGAGGCGACTTGGAGAAGCAAATTTGCCATGGCTTCGTCCGTAGTCGGCGGCACCGGCGGGCCCGCCGGCTGTTCTTCCCTCGCGCTTCCCGATGGCGGCGGGGCCGGTGGTGGCGGCACCACCGTGTCCGGACCGGGAATCTCGCCGCCCTCCCTCTCCATGATGGGGTACTCCCCGCCGGCCTCCCCAGACTGCTTTGTATAATCCGGAGGCGGCGCCGAGTTCAATGGGACGACGAGCAGCGCCGACTGGCGGCGCGCGGCTTCTTCGGCCCGCTGTTTGGCCGCGGCGGCGGCTTCGGCTCCCTCCACCTCCTTCTGGGCAGAGGCGGCTGCCTTCTCGGCCTCCGCCTTCTCCCGACGGGCGGCTTCGTCCTCGTCGCGCTTCTCCTGCGCGTTCCGCTCCGTCGCTTCCCGGAGGTCGGTAGCAGGATCAACACGCCGAGTCGTGGCCGACGACTCTACCGACCCCCTGATGGAGGCGGCGACGACCCTCCCAAGGGTCAGAGGAGCTCTGGAACAGGGAAGACATGTAAGGACCCAGACAAAATCCACCAGAAGATAAAACAAGACGAAGAAACAGTAACGCTTACCCAGAGGATAGCGGTGGCTTCTTCACTTCCTTACGGAAGCGTTGGGCCCTCGCGACCGCCTCTTCCTGCTTGGTCGCGGAGGCCGCCCCCTTAAACTTCTTCTCCCGGCCTCCAAGGGAACTCGACCCGGACCGGCGCTTCCTCGCGCAGTCTAGCCTCGATTGATGGTGCGGGGCGACTTCCCCATCTTCACCGGCGGGCCAGTCGGCGAAGGCGGCCGAGGGCCTGAGGCCGCCTTCCTCTCCTTCGCCGCCTCCTTCGGCGTCGGCCTCCATCGCCGCCGCCCCCAGGTCGGGGTCGTCGATGTCGCTCTCCGCTCGATCGGGGGCGAACTGGCGGGCCGGCCCCGCGGCGCCGGCCGAGGGATGGATGAGAGGGTTCTGACTCAAAACAAATAAAGATCAGGAGTCGGATTCGGCTCCAAAGAAGAAGAAGAAGAAGAAGAAGAAGAAGAAGAAGAAGAAGAAGAAGAAGAAGAAGAACTTACCACTGGCGGAGGGTTGGCGCGCGAGTACAGCTCCATGCCGAACTGCCAATCCTCCGAGAGGCCACAGTTCGCGATGTAGTTCACCATGTCCGCCACCTACGCGTGGGGCATGTCCTTGGTGCACATCCGACTGGGGTCCCGATGGCCGCTCATCTGACAGATCAGATGAGGCCGGCTTTGGAGCGGGAGGACTCGGCGCGCCACAAAGGCGGCCAGCAAGTCGGCCCCAGTCAGACCGGCCGATTGCGTCAGCACTCGAAGTCGCGCCACGCCGGCGGCTCCAGCCGGAGTCAGCGTCTTGGCGCCGTAGGACCAGCTGGGCTGCCTCCCAGCCGGTGCGCCGGCTTCGTAAGCCGGCAGATTAACCTAGTCGCCGTCTGGGGCGACGTTCTTCACGTAGAAGTAAGAGCGCTGCCACATCTTCACCGACTTGATTAGTTGGATGGCGGGGAACGGGTTGTCGGCCGTCGTCCTCCGCATCGCGATGAAGGCGCCGCACTGGGCTGGCATGCCGGCGACATGCGTGCCGAGCTTGGACTGAAAGAACTCTCCCCACAGCTCGATGGTGGGGAGAACGCCGAGGAAGCCCTCGCACAAAGCGGTGAAGGCCGCCAGCAGCACCATCGTGTTTCGGGTGAGGTGGTGCGGCTGGAGGCCATGGAACTTGGCTTCAGCGCCATAGACGAGGAAGAAGGGTGTGAAGCCGGTCGACTTGTTTGGGGTCGTGCGCAGACTCCATAGGATAGGTGGCAACTCGTCAAGCCAACACCCGGTCGAACGCTCCAGTGGTTCGACCAACCGAGGCTTGATGCCAGACAGGATGAGGCCATTCGCCCGCTCCACCTGGCCGTTTGACTGCGGATGGGCAACGGACGCTAGGTCCAGTCGGATGCCCTGCGTTGCGCAGAAACAGGCCAAAGCGCCTTTGGCAAAGTTGGTGCCGTTGTCGGTGATGATGCTGTGCGGTATGCCATACCGAATCGTGATGTCTGAGATGAAAGTCACGACAGTCGGACCATTCAACTTCTTGATGGGCTTCACTTCTATCCACTTGGTGAACTTGTCCACCACGACAAGTAGATGAGTTAGGCTGCCTCGTGCCGTCTTGAAGGGTCCCACCATATCCAGGCCCCAAACCGCAAAGGGCCAGGCGATGGGGATAGTCTTGAGTGCTGAAGCCGGCTGACGCGGCTTGGAGCGGAACTTCTGGCACACCTTGCATTTCTGGACCAACTCTTTGGCCTCTTCGAGGGCAGTCAGCCAGAAGAAACCATGCCAGAAAGCTTTGGCGACGAGTGCCCTCGAAGCCGCATGGTGGCCGCACTCGCCTTGATGGATATCTCTGAGAATTGCTTGGCCTTGCTCCGGCTTGACGCGGCGCTAGTAAACACCAGTGACGCTGCGCCTGACCAGCTCTCTGTTGATTATGGTGTATGCTGCCGCTCGGCGTTGTATTTGCCGAGCCATGGTTTTGTCAGTTGGTAGCTCCTTGTTCACCAAGAATTTGAGGATGGGCTGGGCCCATGAGGGTGCTGCTACCTCTTCGACTGCCAGAACCGCGACTTGGACGACGGTGGCTGGGCTGGGAGGCGGCGGGCTGGAGTCCGCGGCCGCTTGCTGGATCAATGAAGTCCCCGGGCCGACTGGTGCAGTCCCCGGGCCGACTGGTGCAGTCCCCGGGCCGAATTCTGGAGTCTTTTCTCTGGTCGCCGCAGTCCCCGGGCCGAGTTCTGAAGTCCCCGGGCCGGCTTTGACTGCGGCGTTCTTGGAGTCATCTGCAAGGGTTTTTGTGCCGTCTACTTGGGCTTTGGAGCCGGATCCGACTTCTTCTGGAGGAGCCGACACAAAAATGGAGACTGACTCTGGTGAAGGCTTGATGGACGGCTTGAGGAGGCGCTGAAGAGCGACGCCAGATGGTATTGCTTGGCGAGTGGAGCCGATTCGTGCCAAAGTATCTGCTAGGTTGTTGTCGTTTCTTGGCACGTGGAGGAACTCGCACCCCTCGAAATATCCGCTGAGTTGCTGCACGAGGAAGCGGTAGCTTGCCATGTTTGCATCCTTGGCATCCCAGTCGCCAGATGATTGCTGGTCCACCAAGTCAGAGTCGCCATAACACAGGATCCGGCGAATGCCAAGCTCTTTGGCAAGCCGGAGCCCGTGAATGAGCGCCTCGTATTCAGCGACGTTGTTGGAGGTGGCGAAATGGATCTGCAGTGCATACTGGAGCTTGTCACCTTTAGGAGAGGTGAGGACAACGCCAGCTCCCAAGCCGGTGCGCATCTTGGAGCCATCGAATGCATCTGCCAATGGGTGGAGTCGGGCGCTGGCGGCTGGTACTGGGTCTCGGCCCAGTCGACTAGGAAGTCGGCCAGTGCTTGTGACTTGATGGCGGTGCGGGGCTGATAGTAGATCGTGTAGGGCGCCAAATCTATGGCCCATTTGGCCACTTGGCTAGACGCATCTCGGCTTCCAATGATTTCTGCCAATGGGGCCGTGTAGACCACGGTGATTGGATGCTCTTGGAAGTAAGGCTTGAGCTTCTTGGCGGCAAAGTGCACGCCGTAACACATCTTCTGGTAGTGGGGGTAGTTTTGCTTGGAGGTCGACGATACTTCACTAAGGTAATATACCGGTCTCTGGACTGGTAGTGCCTTGCCTTCCTCCTTGCGCTCTACTACAATGACTGTGCTGACTACTCGGCTGGTGGCGGCGATGTACAGGAGCATGGGCTCTTTGGGAGTCGGAGCCGCCAACACAGGGGGAGTAACCAACATCTTCTTCAGCTGCAGAAAGGCCTCATCCGCCTTGTGGTTCCACTCGAAAAAATTGGTCTTCTTCATGAGCTGGTACAAGGGGAGAGCTTTCTCGCCCGGCAGACTGATGAAATGGCTGATGGATGCCAGACAGCCAGTGAATTTCTGCACATCCAACAGTCGGCTAGGTACCTCCATCCTCTCGATGGCCTTGATCTTCACTGGGTTGCACTCTATGCCGCGTTCAGAGACCAGGAAGCCGAGAAGTTGGCCGGCTGGTACTCCGAAAACGCACTTCTCGGGGTTGAGCTTGATCTGGAATCGGCGCAGGTTCTCAAAGGTCTCCTTGAGGTCCTCCAGCAGAGTTCCGCGCCTTTCCGTCTTCACCACCACATCATCCATGTAGACGTGGGCACTTCTGCCGAGTTGCTTGAGGAGGCACTTCTGCATGCAACGCTGAAAGGTGGCGCCGGCGTTCCTCAAGCCGAACGTCATGGTCAGGTTGCAGAAGGCTCCAAACGGCGTGATGAAGGCGGTCTTCAGTCTGTCTGCCAGGTTCAGCTTGATCTGGTGATATCCTGAATAGGCATCTAAGAAGCTCAACAACTCGCATCCGGCTGTGGAGTCTATCACCTGATCAATTCTCGGCAAAGCAAACGGGTCCTTGGGGCAGGCTTTGTTGAGGCTTGTGTAGTCAATACACATTCGCCACTGCTTGTTCTTCTTGAGTACTAAAACTGGGTTCGCTAGCTACTCTGGGGAAAATACTTCCATGATAAAGCCGGCTGCAAGGAGCCGGGCTATCTCTTCTCCAACAACTCTTCTTTTCTCTTCTGACAGGCGGCGCAAGGGCTGCCTGACGGGCTTCACATCAGACCGGACATGTAACTTGTGCTCGACGAATTCCGTCGGCACACCTGGCATGTCTTTGGGGGACCATGCAAAGATGTCCCGATTCTCACAGAGGAAATCGACGAGCTCGCCTTCCTATCTGCTGTCAAGGTTTGCACCTATGACAGCGTACCTCTCCGGGAGCTCTGGGTCCAAGGGTATCTTCTTCGTTTCCTTTGCTGGCTTGAACGAGCCCTCAGCTTCCGACTCCTTGGGGTCGGGCGACATCTCAGGCTGCTTGCCGACCATCGCCACAACCCGATCAAGAAGCCGCTTCTCTGCAGCAATAACCAGGGACTCGGCCAGCCGACTGATCTCGGCCGCGCAAGCGGACGACTTCCTGTAGTCGCCGGCTATAGTCAGAATTCCCTTGGAACTCGGCATCTTCATCTTGAGGTAGGCGTAGTGGGGGACCGCCATGAACTTGGCCAAAGCAGGTCGGCCAAGCAGCGCATGGTACGGGCTCTCGAGGTCCACCACTTCAAACCAGACTGGCTCTCGGCGGAAATGATCCTTATCTCCAAAAAGGACTTCTATCAGAATCTTGCCGATTGGGGAGCAGGAAAGGCCAGGGACAATCCCATGGAATACAGTCCGGCTGCTCTGGAGCTGTCTTTGCTTGATTCCTAGCTTCTCCATGGTCTCCTTGTACAGGATGTTGATACTGCTACCTCCATCTATCAGAACTCGTGAGAAGCGAGCTGCCCGCCTATCAGTGGCAAAGGTGGCTTCTAGAACCAGGGCGTAGGAACCTGGATTCGTCATCACCTCTGGGTGATCAGCTCTGCTCTAACTGATAGGCTTCTCGGACCAGTGCATGAACTCTAGGGTATCTGACGCTACTGCATTTACTTCTTGCCGTTGCAGCCGCTTGCTGCGCTTGTCATCTGCCACACTGGTGAACACCACGTAGGCTCTGTGCTCTTCCGGATACTCGTCTTGTACTGCGCCGACTGGCCTGACAGCCGGCTACTGGGGTGGAGGCGGAGGCGGTTGCCCAGCAGGCGGAGGAGGCATCAGGCCGTCTCCCTTGGCGATCCTGGTGAGCCAGTGGCACTTCCTGGTGGTGTGGTTCGACGGCTTCGCGCCGCTGTGGAACTTGAAGGGACCATCTAGATTCTGCTCGTAGGAGAAAGCCGGAAACCAGTTCGACTTGCCGCCCTTCTGCCGCTTGGGTGGAGGCTGCCCCTCCGGCTACTGATCTTCGACTGTTGCGACCTGCCGGCTACTGGAAGCCGGCTGCGGGGCCTTGCGCTTGTGATCGTTCTGCTATTGCCGCCGACTGGCGTCTCCAGCCGGAGTTCTGGGAGCCTGAGGAGCCAATTTGCCGGCTGTGCTAACTTGGATCTCCGTCTTCATAGAAGAGTCAGCTGTGGCGTACTTGTCTGCCATGATCAGCAGCTCGTCCAGGGTCTCTGGCTCGTCGCAGAGGAGCTTATGCTTGAGGAGCGTGCCTTCTCTACACCCGGCGGTGAAGTACTCGATAGACTGCACCTCGTGCACGCCCTCGCAGGAGTTTCGGAGCTCGGCCCAACGCGTGAGGTAGTCGCGAGTTGATTCGTTGGGGCCTTGCACGCACAAGGAGAGCTGGCAACGCTTGAGAGGTTGCTTGTATGTGCTCGTGAAGTTGCGGATGAAAGCCTCGGTGAAGTCGGCCCAGCCATTGATGCTGCGGGGTTTCAGGCTGTTCAACCATGTCCGGGCCGTGCCCTGGAGCATGAGTGGAACGTACTTCACGGCAACACGCTTGTTGCCGTTCGCTATGCTGATGGCAGTGGAGTAGTCAACCAGCCAGTCTTCCGGCTTCACTGAGCCGGTATACTTGGGAGTGTCTCTAAGGAGAGTGAACCCTTTGGGAAAGGGCTCATCTCGGATGCGGGGTCCGAAACACGGCGGTCCCAGCTCGTCTTCTTCTTCTAGCGCCAGGGATCGGTGGAGTCGGTCGATCCGGTGGCGGTCATCATTCTCTTCGACTCCCTCTCGACGGCCGAGGCGGCCTCCGAGAGTCGGATGATCAACGGGCGGCGGGGAAACTCGCCTTTCTCTGCGGGGTGGAGGAGGCACATAGTCGTCCCGCCGCTCCACTGCTCTTGGGCGGCCGTCTTGATCGCGCTCGATGGTGATGTGTGTCCGACTGCGGCTAGCAGCCGGCTCCTTGTCCTTCCTTCCGCGGACGCCGCCAGTTGGCGTCCGAGACGTTGCGCCTTGATCTCGGCGGGGTGGCGGGTCATCGTTCTGTTGCTGCGGCCCCTCGGTTCGGCAGCCGGCCGCGTTCTGCGCACCAGGCGCGTCGAGGAATTGCTGGACTCGCCCCGTCATCAGTCGGCGTTCTTCGCCCTCGAGGTTGTCCAACTCGTCTGCCGCCGCCTGGGCGGCTCGAATGTTCTCTACGGGCATGGCGTATACGGGGCGATTGGCCCCGAACATGCTGGCGATGTCCGCGCCGCGTTGCCGGACCGCGCCTCGGCGGCTTGGCCCCGTTGGGGCCGGCGAGCCGCCCACAGCGCGATCCATCTCACGCTGGTAGGCCTCCGACAAGCGTTTCATGCTTGCCAGCTTCGTCGCGCCTTCGACGAGCTAGAGGCGGCGTGTATCCAGCGTCTCGGCGTCAGCGTCCTCTGGAATGGGCGCATCCAGGTCTTGCAGCGCTGCATCAAGCGGGTCGCGAGCTCTTCCGTCGGAGTGCTCGCCATGGCCGATGATGAGCACTTCTGTGACGGTGCTCCCGCCGCTCTCCGCGCGAGGGAGCGGCTCGTCGTAGACCACCACGTTGGTGGGAAAGGCGTCGAGCGACGCGGTGTCGGAGTCGACCAACATCGGGTCGGTGGAGCCTACGGACTCCAGGTCGGCGGCAGGCTCGCCGGCAACGTGGAGTTCGTCAAGGAGGCCCACGAGAAGGCTCTCGGGGCCGCCGGTGCTTGCGTCGGATGCAGGCTCGTCGGAGAGGCAAACCTCGCCGACAAGATCAGCGAGGCAGCTGGCCACGCAGGCGGTCTCACCATCGTGCAGCGCGTCGGCGCAGACTCCCTCTGGCGTGCCGGGCTGGCTGCGCTCGCCAGGGAGGAAAAGGGTTCCCGTCCAGAACAGATCTCCGAACGACGGTGCACCTCGCCCCACGGTGGGCGCCAAATGTCGGGGGTTGGATGCGACATATGCCATAGGATGGCTTATCATGGTGGGGGCGAGTAGAACGTCGCCGGTGCCTGGAAGCGGGATGAGGCGTAGACATGCACGTCGGCGAATCTTACCCAGCTTCAGGGCTCTCCATGGAGATAATACCCCTACTGCTGCTCTGCGGGGTCTCCGCATGATCACTATGGTAATATGTGTACAAAGTTGCTCCTCGAGCTGTGTTCTAGAGGTAGGAGAGGGCAAGGCTAGCTCTCTCCATCTTATGCTTCTGGTCTAGTGCTAAAAGGATCGAACCCTTTGCATGGGTGCTCCGGGGGGTTTATATAGGCCTACCCCCCGGGGGTACAAGGGTAATCTGGCTGGGCGCGGGTCCCAGCCGTCTGTCTCTTAGGTCGCCGTCTTCTCCGCCGACTCCTGGGGCCCGCCACTGGTGGGCCCCGCCGACTGACCTGGTCACTGTAGCCGCGCCTCTGGTGACGTCGGCTTGGTCATGGGGTCGTGGTAACAATGCCGCCGCCTGGCGGGCGATCACTGTCGCCACTCCCCGTCTTATCTGGTTAATGGCGTGCGGGGCCCGTGGGAGGAACGGGCCGACTCTCGGAGGCCGACTCCCGCGAGGTCCGTCTTCGGGTGCTCTCGCCGTCTTTTGTCCCCCCCCCCCCCCGCTGACTAGCGGGGCCCGCCGTCTCCAGGCCGTACGTGCGGGCCAACGTGGGAACAGGGTTTCGCCGCTGGGGCGGACGTCAGGGCCAGTATGGCAACAATATCGCGCCGGACGGAGATCTCCTCCGGTACGACGTACTGTAGCCATACCTGCCCTTGGTAAACAGGGTAGGGAGGGCCGTACTCCGGCCATCCCCGGTCTCGTCCTTCTTCTCGAAGGCAGAGGGCGGGGAAGTCGCGGGCCGACTCCCCATAGTCGGCCTCCCTGGAGTCGCCAACTGGGAGTCGGCATGTGCCGTAGCCGTCTCTGGGATTCGGCCGTGAGTGGGTAGTTGGTGATGCTGCGGCCCACTCCCCGAGTCTGCTCCTCATCTTGGGATCCTTGAGGGGCGAAGCCCACCCCGATGTCTTGAAAGGTTCTTGGTCTCGGGTTAGCCTACCCGTGGCCCATTACTCCGACAGGGGGCGGAGCCCCCGTCGCTCATCTCTTCCTGCTCCGCTCGATTCTTCTTCCTCGCTTCATTGCTAGTGGCGACTCCCATGGCGCCTATTCAGAGGTTCTCGGCTATAGAGAAGGGGAAAACCCCCCGCGACGAGCCCGGGCCACTTCCGCCAAACAAGAGGTCGGGCCACCGTCGCGACATGGTCGTGAGGCCGGAGGTATCGAGGCCTTGGTGCGAGCGGCCTCCTCCCGGGTACCCACTACCTTTGTACGCCCAAGCTAAGGGCTCCGGAGGAAGAGGCGATGAGCGCCGTCGCCCGCACCGGGGTCGTGGTCGCCGCGCCGCGGTGACGCATGCCGCCTCCCCGGGAGTCCACGCTGTGGACTCCTCGCGCGAACTCGTTATGTGGGCGGCGATGCCTCCCCGCACTTGGATCTGCTTTCCGCAGTTCTTCTCCGCCGAGATGCCACCGAGGGGCCCCCTTGAGCTTTGGCTGCAGCACGCCGAGTGCGATGCCCCGACGACTAGAGCGGAGGTGGAAGCCGTTTCCCCGGGCAAGATCTTCATGACCCACGGCTGGGGCGAGGTTTCCCGGGTTTGCCGCGCGGAAGGCGCCCTCGCCATCCACTTCAAGTATGACAGCGCCTCCATGATGTTCTTCAAGGTCTTCGACGCGGAAGGTCGCCGCTTGGAGTGCTGCCCTGAAGAGGGTCATAAGGTCGGCGCAACTGTCAGTGCCGAGCTTGCCGCTGGCTTCGCCAGCGACTCTTCCAGCAGCAGCGGTGGCGCTTGGGAGTCCAGGGACTCTCCCGAGCCCTACGAGACCCCAGAGACGAGCGACAACAGCTACGTGCCCCCGAGCTCTCGCCGGGCCCAGAGCAAGGCCGCAGCGTCCGACCGCCGCCGTCGCTGATTTGGATGGGGTTGGCGCCGGCCTCCCGTGGCCCACTATTGATGATGGTGTCGGCTGTGCTGGCCCGTGCAGGTAAAGATCCTAGGAACTCCATTCTTGTGTTCCCTGCGAGGAATCGAAATGGACCCCTTGGGGGCGTGTAAAGGGTCTGTAATGTCTTCTGTTCATATTGTCCTTATTATGGAAACTTGCGAACGCATGTCTCGTTTCGGCTCAGTCTCCCCTTTCCAATCCCGCGGCAGGTTGATGCTCTACGCCGATAGGTCCCGGTCCCCAGGCAGGCTGCAGCCGTCGCTAGTATGCCAGGTCGTGATGCCGTGGTCAAGGCCAGGAGGTGAGCGGCCCGAGGTCCAGTAAGAGCTCCTAAGGCGCGATGCTCAAGAGGTCCCCTTTAGCGCTCAAGCAACCACCAAGAGGCGGGAAAGGGCGGCGACGTTGCCGTAACATGGCTGCCACAGGTGAGGATCCTATGTCGTAGTGTTGGGTCGATCTGGGCGCGAAACTTATCTTGGCAGTCCAGATCTGGTTCCGTGTGTTCCGCCAGACTTGTGCATCTACTACTGTAGGATAGCTAGGTTAGGCCTATGCGAGCCTCCCCCTCTTATCCATGCTCTTCTGTGTGCTCTACGTCTTCAGGTCCTGGCCCTCGAGCGAGCTCAGCCGTCGTTGGTATGCCAGGTCGCGATGCCGTGGTCAAGGCCAGGGGGTGAGGGCTGGAGATCCAGTAAGAGCTCCTGAGTCGCGATGCTCAGGAGCCACCTTTTAACGCGCAAGCGAATCGCATAGGAGAAGAAGGAGCCCGTGGTACCGCCTGCTCTCGTCCTCAGGAGGCTCCTGCAGGTTAGCATGAGGAGGGACACAGATTGCCACGATGATTGTCGGTCTGCCGTAGGTCGCTCTGCAAAAAGATGAAGGCACTAAGGGCCTGGTGAGGTGGTGTGTGCGGGGCGTGCCGCGAGCCAGAGCTCGACCGCTCAGATTTGTTGACATTGTAGGGATGGACCCGAGCACAAGCGCCGTGCCAGCGTGTGTAGCTCCCGTGGTGGGTGACAATCAAGTAGGTCGTAACCATAGATAGATCATGCATGGAAAGCGAACTAGCTTAGGTAAATGCAAGAATGATACATGCCGCTGGGTCGGACCCGAGCGGCCTGGGGATGATGCAGCCTGAGGGGTGCCCCCAGCAGAGTAAGCTAAAGACGTAAAAGGATACATGCCGCAGGGACAGGCCCACGCGGCCTGGGAATGATGCAGCCCGAGGGGCGCTCCTAGCTAAATAAACTTGGAAAATGTCACCTGGTTCCATTGTCGAAGGGATGTTGGGGTAGCTAAAAATGCGCAGCGAAGGGGTTGCTCCTCATGAGCCACCGGGGCCGTGAGCCTCGGGAGGCTCTGGGGGTCCAGGCTGGTCCTCGAGGACCGTCTCCATCTCCGCCAGGACTGCATAATGCCTCACCTCCTGAGCTGCCAGGATGCTCCGTAGGTTGCGCTGGAAGGCGGCTGCCATGCTCGGCAGGCCAAATAGCGTGCGAACATAGTCCTGAGGAGGGCCCTCGATGTCCCACGTGCGAAGGCCAGAAGAGCTCCTGAGATGCGGCAGTGGCCTGGTGATGAACTCCTGAGCGACGGGCGCTCCTCGCCCAGTGTCCTTCTAAGGGAAACGTGCCACAAAGCTCGCCTCCATGTGGTGCCCGAGCTCCTCCCTCATGATGTTGGCTAGGTCTGAGGCCCTCCAGAAGAGAGCCCCCCGAGCCCTACCCGAGGAGGGCACCGGGCACGCCTTCCTATGCGAGGGAGGGAGGCGCCCCAGGCGCGGGCGCCGATCCTGATGTTGCACCACCAGAGATGCCACTCCCCCTAAGGCCCTGTGCGGAGTAGCTACTTCTTCTTCTTGGGGACAGCCTTAGGAGGGGACTGCGCTCCATTGTTGTCGGGGTCTTCAATCGCTGCGGCTTGGAAGGCGCGCTCGAGGGAGCACACTGCATCTCTTTCTTCGCAGGGGACAGTGATGATCCCGCCGCTTCCTGGCATCTTGAGGATGTTGTAGCCGTGGTGGGTCACCGCCATGAACTTGGCTAGGCCCGGATACCCGAGGATGGAATTGTACGGCAGACGGATGTGAGCAACGTCAAAGTCGATGAGCTCGGTGCTAGTTGTCACACTGTCTGAAGGTGACAGGGAGGCGGACCTGCCCTATCGGGGTGGTGGACCCGTCGGTCACTCCTGAGAAGGGCTTGGTAGGCTGAAGCTGATCGTATGGAACTTGGAGGCTGTCGATCGTCTCGACGGACATGACGTTAAGCCCTGCGCCGCCGTTGACAAGGGTCTTGGTGACTTGTACGTGAGGGCGCCAGCGGTGGCTCCGCACTTGAGCTGGTCCGCCGAGCTGAAAGTAATGGCACACTTGGACCACCTGAGCGGGCGCGTGGCCTCAAGCCTGGGAAGGGCTGCGTTCACCTCACGAGCAAACATCTTGAAGATACGCTGAGAGGTTGGGGCCTGAGCTCTGCCAAAGATGCAGGCGATAGCACGCGGTTCCTGGAAGTCCCTAGCCCCCTCGTCCTGATGGTGATTGTCGTTCCTTCTTGGCGGTGGCGGCAGCGGAGGAAGACCAACATTGCCCTGAGGGCGGTCCTCGCGAGGTTGGTCCCTCTAGGTGCCCTCACGAGGCTGATCCTGCCAGCGGTCCTCGCGAGGCCGGTTGCGCCACTCCTGGAGGGGGCCCCGATCATCCCAGCATCCTCCGCCTCGTCCTCCTCCTCGGTCGTAGCCCTGGTCGTTGCGCTCGGGGCGTCGACCGAGGCGTCAATCTCGAATGGCCCTGGGCTCTTGACAGTCGTTGGTGTTGTGGCTGTGTACGTTGAGGAAGGCGCAGAACGACAGACTGCTCTTGGACGACTCGGGATGGTCCTGGCCGCGCTTCGTATCTGGCTACACCGCGAGCACGGCTACTCCCTTGCGCTTCACGTTCTTAGCCTTGGCTTTTTCTCTTCAGGTCGGTAGCCGGGAGCTCGAGGAGGGAAAGACGCCCCTTCTCAGCTCTTGCACACTCGGTCGCCAGGTTGAACAACTCCAAAGCCGTGCATAGCTCCTCGTGGATGGCGAGCTCCTCCTTCATCTTGATGTCGCGGACTCCTCGGAAAATGCTGAAATGATGGCCTCGTCCGTCACCTTGGGGATCTTGAGGCGAACGTTGTTGAAGCGCTGGATGTACTTCTGCAGGGTCTCTCCTAGCTACTGCTTGACGCAGCGCAGGTCACCCGTGGCCGGAGGGCGGTCGCGCGTGCCCTGGAAGTTGGTGACGAAGCAGTCGCGCATCTCGTCCTAGGAGGAGATCGAGCCCGGGGGTAGGTTCAGGAGCCACGAGCGAGCGCCATCCTTGAGAGCCATGGGGAACCAGTTCACCATGACTTTTTCGTCGCCGTTGGCCGCCTCGATGCTCAGCTCATAGAGCTGCAAGAACTCCGCTGGGTCGGGGGTGCCGTCGTAACGAGGAGGCAGGTCTGGCTTGAACTTGCCCAGCCAGGCGATGCTACGCAGCTCAGGAGTGAAGGCGCAGCAGCCTGCGGTGGCCACCGGGGCCCTTGCTGATGCGGAGCCTGCCCTTGATGCCCGCGCATCGCTGCCACAGGCGGCACGCGGTCTTGTCGCGGTGGCGCTGGGAGCGCGGGCACATTGTCTTGCGGCCGGGGAACTTCTTGGCATCTTCATTCTTCTCGTGCGGGCGCCCAACACGGTGGGTCGCGTCGGGGGGCCGCGCGCCTTGGCGCCAGAGCGCCGTCTTGGTGAAGAGGTGGTGGAGGTGCTCCGTGAGCCACGTTGCCCGCAGCTGGTGGAGGGCAAGGCAGTGAGAGGGACGGTGCGGGGGAGCCCCCTGCAGTGCTGACGAGCTCGGCGATGCGGTCCAGCCAGTCCTCGTAGAGGTCGTCGACTGGGCAGTAGCGCAGGAGCTCGCGTGCCATGAGCAGCGCGGCCTGCGCATCCGTGGGAGCGCGACGAGCGTGAAACGATGAGCCGGCTGGGGTTAGCGATGGAGTGGCGGTGCGTCCATCCCGCCGCATCGAGGGGTGCAGCGAGGACGCTTGCTGCTCATTTCCCGCCAGGCCGGTGGCGGTGTTGGCGGCGGGCGACGGGAACGACGGGGAGGCCCGCCGACAGGGGCGGTCTGAGCGATGCTGATGGCGAGGGCGGCCCGGCGCTTAGCGCGGGCTCAACAAGTGTCCACCATGGATACGACAAAGTGACGGGACAAGGATCGGTGGGAGGAAAGCTTCGGCGCACCCCTACCTGGCGCGTCAAATGTCGGATTTCGGGTTCCGGCAAAACCCTTGAGGTTCGAACACTGGGGTGCGCACGAAGATCTCTCTCTCCCTAGATCGCTCTCGCAACAATCACAAGGCCTAGCTTGACGAACCCAAAGAGCAAGAGACACAAGAGTTTATACTGGTTCGGGCCACCGATGTGGTGCAATACCCTGCTCCAGTGCGGTGTGGTGGATTGCCTCTTCGGCTGAGGATGAATAGTTACAAGGGAAGAACAACCTCCTCAGGAGAGGTGTTCTTGGGCTTGGTGAACTTGTGTGGTTGAGGATGATCTGAATGATCCGTCCATCCTCCCCCCTATGGTGGTGGCTAGTCCTATCTATAGAGGCCCTGGTCCTCTCCCCAAATGTTGAGCGGGAGGGATCCAACAATGGCCAAATTCGAAGGGAGACAACTAGTACAGGTTATCCTGGCTAAACGTGGTCTTTGCCTGTCAAAGGCTCTGGTGGTGACGCTGTCTTGGGCTCCACGGTGATCTCCATCCTGCCGTCCTACTGGTCTTGGTCTCGTTGCACCGATATGGAAACCTTTGCCTGATGCCTCGGGACTCCTCGCATGTGCTTGCCTCTTTAGCACCAAAGAGGAAACGAGGACAGTCTGCGCGCTGGCGCCCACCTGGCTCCAGTCGTCATGGCTTGCATCACAGGAATCTCGCGAGGTGTCCCTTGCCTTGATATCTCTACCCCTCGCAAGGCAGCCTGGTGAGGCTGCCCCCGAGGAGGTCTTGTGTCGTCTGCCTCGTGAGGCTTGGCCCCTCACGAGCGTCTTGAGTGTTTGCTGGTGAGGATGGATCATACAGGGCCACTGGTGTAGCCACGCTATGGGCCGCAGGCGCACAAGTCTGGGGACCCCCGTTCCTAGGAGTCCGACAGAGTAAAATTGGGATATCCAAGTGGAATCTTCCGTCGAGTGAATTGCACTTCAGGGTGATTTCAGTCGATATATTATGTTGAACCTTGTAGGCCTTAAACTCTAAGGTAGTGTCCTTGGGTAGCGTGTCTAGGTCAGGCCTAAGACCCTACCCTAGGTTCATGTCATTGTCACCAATGAGGATGATGAACCCCTCCGTGATGGTGTCTAGATTGTATCGCGTGCTTCTGGAACTTGCGCCGGCTGGAATTTTGTTTCGTCGACTCCCCTAGGGTTTCTGGAATATTTGGGGATTTATAGTGCGAAGAGGCGGTGCGGGAGGCCACCGAGGTGGGCACAACCCACCTGGGCGCACCTGGCCCCCAAGCATGCCCTGGTGGGTTGTGCTCCCCTCGGAGCCCCTCTCTGGTACTTCTTTGGCCCATCTGGTGTCTTCTGGTCCAGAAAAATTCTCAAAAAAAATTCCCTATGTTTGGACTCCATTTCGTATTGATTTTCTGTGATGTAAAAAACAAGCAAAAAACAGCAACTGACACTGGGCACTATAAAATGATATAAAGTTGCTATAAAATGGTTGTAGAACATCTAAGAATGATAATATAACAGCGTGGAACAATAAAAAATTATAGATACGTTGGAGACGTATCAGCATCGCCAAGCTTAATTCCTGCTCGTCCTCGAGTCGGTAAATGATAAAAAAAATTGATGTGGAATGCTTCCTAAGATGTTCATCACATAATCTTTTCTTTTGTATTATGGACATTTGGACCTTTATATGGTTCAAAGCAATAGTCTGGTTTTGACATGAAGATTTCAATACTCAAGCATATCAACAAGCAACCATGTCTTTCAAAATATCAACACTAAAGAAAGTTATCCCTAGCCCATCACGCTCAATCATTGATCCATTCATGAGACATACTCGCATATTAACTACATCCAATGCTCAAGTATGATAATAGTGCCCCCTAGTTGGTGCTTTATAAGAGAAGATGGGGACTCAAATAAAAATAAAAATTGCATAAAGTAAATAGAAAGGCCCTTCGTAGAGGGAAGTATGGATTTGTAGAGGTGCCAGAGCTCAAAGCTTAAATTGAGAGATAAATTTTTTTGAGAGGCATACTTCTCCCGTCAATGAAAACGACCGAGTAATTCCCAACACTTTACATGCTAGAAATATCATAGGCGATTCCCAAACAGAAAATAAAGTTTATTCCTTTTTCCACCATTCTTTCACATTCCACGGCTAGCCGTATCCACTGGTATCGTCCATACCAACACTTTCTAAGGAATTTATTATTTGACAACATAAAGTAAATTTCTTTTTCATTTTGGGACTAGGCATACCTATTACCGCCGTACTCTTGTGCAATGACAAGTGAATAAACACTCACCTTGAGACTAAAACATCTAGCATGGAAAATATTGGCCATCCCCTGCTGCTTCATGAGCGGTACGAGCACACAAAAGGAAATTCATTTTGAAAATTAGAGATGGCACATACAAATTTGCTTAGAACAACATAGAAATACTGCATATAGGTAGGTATGGTGAACTCATATGGCAAAACTGGGTTTTAAAGATTTTGGATGCACAAGTAGTATTTCTACTTAGTACAAGTGGAGGCTAGCAAATAGATTGAGAAGCAACCAACCAAGAAACGAAAAATCTCATAAGCGAGCATTAAGCATAACTAACACCAAATAATGCACCATAAGTAGGATGTAATTTCATTGCATAACTATTGACTTGCGTTCTTGCATAGGGAATCACAAACCTTAACACCAATATTCTTACTAAAGCATAATTACTCACCAACATGACTCACATATCACTATCATCATATCTCAAAACTATTACAAGGAATCAAGTTTATTTTGTCCAATGATCTTCATGAAAGTTTTTATTATATCCCTCTTGAATATCTATCACTTTGTGACTAGTTTCATATGTTGCTTTTGGTAAGCTCAAACAAATTTAAGTGAAGAACATGAGCATAAAAGTTTCTTCTCTCGAAATAATATAAGTGAAGCATGAGAGAATTTCTTCAAAAATTTAATAACTCTCAAATAAATATAAGGGAAGCATGAGAGCCTTTCTTCAAAAATATTAAATCACACCATTCTCAAAAAGATATAAGTAAAGCACTCGAGCAATTCCACAACTCAAAAAATTTAAGAGAAGCACATAGAGAAATTCTAAGAAATTGTCGGTGTACAAAAAGGGGGGTACACTTTTTGTACCCCTATAACTGTGCACGGGCAGTCTGAGCCACAGGCACCGCCGCACCAAGCACGGCAAGGGAGGTAAGCCAAGGTAAGGCCGGAGCTCAAGAGAAGCAGAACGACGCCAAGACCGAGACCACAAAGAGCAAAGGGGACAAAGCGGACTCCCCCGGCAAGATCCTTGCGGGGGCAGTTCTAGCAAACCCGGCAAGACCCTTGCCATGGCAGCTCGACCCACGCCTACGGAGCGAGTCGCCCTTGAGTCCACTGCCCCCATGGGGCAAGGATTCGGGAGACATCCCCGTGGTGGCATGCAGATATCTGTGAAGACATTCAAGATCAGTTACACACTTTAGAAGATGATGATCCTTGGCGGGATCCTAGCCAAGGAGGACCATAAGGCCCCCCGGCAAGAGCCTTGTTGGGGATGACAGCAGGCGCCACGGCAAGACCCTTGCCGGGGCCGCGGCAAGACCCTTGCCGGGGCCGCGGCAAGGCCCTTGCCATGAACCCCCGTGGGGCCACCATCAGGCCCATGCCAATCAAGCCTACTCCGTCGTTCGCATGCAGCTGCCGACCCAACCAGCTAGGCAGGCACCTGTGTGGCGGCAAGCAGATCTTTGTGGAGACCCGTCACTGCGCCACCTCAGCTGCCTGCCTACCTACATGGCACCGCGGGCACCACTGGCCAGGGTGCGTGTCGACGCAAGAAGGAGCGGCGACGGACGAGACAGGGCTCTCCCCCGTCCCCAACAAAGCGAGGACACCTAAGCAAGACGCATTAAATGCGCCTTGTCATGTAATGCGAGGGATAACCTCGCATCACTGTATCCTTTCCACCTCCTGTGTGCCACTGTGGCAACCCCTTTCCCTATAAAAGGAGGCCCAAGGCGACCATGAAGAGGATTCGGCTTTTTGGAGATCCTCACGCCCCATAGCTAGCTCATGAACACAGATATAGAATCCACCAAAGCAGGAGTAGGGTTTTACGCATCCTTGCGGCCCGAACTTGGGTAAAGGAACCGTGTGCTATCTGCTTGATCCGCTCTTCTCACGACCCCGCGCCCCGCAACCGTAGTAGGGATTATTGTGATCCCATAGGTGTCGTTCCACACTGACATCTTTGGCGCGCCAGGTAGGGGGCGCAATTGCGAGAATCGGCTTTAGCAGTTAGTTCGACGCTTGTTCATCGTCATGGCGCCCAAGAAGAAGATGACGGTGGCGGTTGGCCCGTCGGAGGCCGGGCATCCCGTCCCGACGCGGGCGAGCAGCGGACCGGTCACGGAAAGGACCCGGGGCGCCGCTCGCGAACACCAACACCGTCCCAGCAGCCGGAGTTTGGGAGGCGGCGATGTTCGTGAGCCTGGTAACGGGCTGCACGCCGCCAAATCCAAAGACGGAGCCAGGCCCTCTGTGGGTGGCGCGAGTCCTTCCAAGATCACTGCCACCCCGCCCGAAGGCGACGCGAGGGCTTCCAAGACTCCCACGTGAGCACCGACGGCGCGCTCCTCTCAACCGGCGCGCGACGAATGGCGTGACCACGCCGAAGACCCCGGGCGTCGCCGTGGGAAGAGCCCCGAGCGCCACTCCCGGGATGTAGAAGACCTGCTCGCTGGCTGAGGCGCTGATGAAGATGGCATGCGACCGCGGGGTCGTGATAGAGCTCCTTCTGACATGGTCAGAAGTCGAAGCGCGTCGCGATCCGTGCAGGTTTCGCTACCACCAACGCCAGCAGAAGCCCTGGCGCGCGCGCAGTTGCTCCTCGATTTTCCTCCCACTACGGGGAAACTCGACGAATGGAGAACCACCATCCGAAGCCTTGTTGCGGTGGCCAACAAAGACGAACCAAGTCCGGTGGAGCCCCCGGGTCGACGCTCTGACGGAGTCCCAAGTACCAGTGGCAGGAAAGCCGGCGGCGGCGCGACCACGGTGCACTCGCCTCCCCCTCGCCCGGTGCCATGCACGCCAGCCCGTCGCGACGTTACGGGCGACGAAATCTCCATAGCGTCGTCCGACCCGCGGACCCACTGTGACCAATGCCAAGTTCTTCGGGAACAAGAACATGAAGACGCTCGAACCACTATCGAGCGTCGGCGCGGAGCGTGCCACCAGTCAGATAGGCGGGCAGGGCCTGCTGCGAACCACCCGGCACCGGAGAGCCCTGGAGGCCTACCTTACAAGGTAGGCTGTCCGGCTTTTACCCATGAGCTGCGGCAGTTCCAGTGGCCCACTCACCACACCTTCAAACCCGACGTGGGCGAAAAGTACAGTGGCAAGACCCATCCGTCCGAGTTCCTCAGCATCTACACCATCGCGATGCAAGCTGCCGGAGCCCGTGATGATAAGGTGCTTGCGAATTACTTTCCGTTGGCTCTTAAACCCAACGCCATGTCATGGTTGATGCACTTGCCAGCGGACTCCATTTCCTCCTAGTCGGATTTGTGCCATGAGTTCGTGGGAGCCTTTACTGGAGGCCACCAAGCCCATGGCCAAGCGAGCAACCTGCACGTCATTCCCCAGAAGGGAGGCGAGAGTCTCCGCAAGTATATACAGAGGTTCTGCCGGATACAGTACAATATCCCTGATGTTCACCCTGCCTCCATCATCAGCGTGTTCCATCAGAACATGCGTAACTGCAAGATGCGCGAAGAGCTGGCAATGAACAAGGTGAAAGATGTAGCAGAACTCTATGTTCTTGCTGACAGATGTGCCCAGGCTGAAGAGGGAAGGAAGTACCCCGGCAAAGATGCTGGCGTGGAAACCGACTCCTCAGATGAGGATACTGCCGCCCCGGCGAAGAAGGGCCGGCACCGCAATAGGAAGCGCAAAGGTAAAGCCGTGCTTGCCGTCGAGGGATCTGATGACACCGGCTCCGCCAAGAAAACCAAGGCAGATGACCCCGGCAAGGAAGTTGCCGGATGTGTCGCCTGCCGGGCCTTGGCGGCTGCCGAGAAGTCAGGAAACTCCGACAAGTGATACTGCAAGATCCATCGCACCAAGGGCCATGCTCTCCAAGACTGCCGACAGGTTGAGCTCCTCGCTGAAAAGCAGAGGGCTGAGTATGAGAGGCGGGACAAGGAGAAGGGCCAAGACGGTGCTGAGGGGTCCGGCAAGAAGCGTGACAGCCAGGCGGGCCATCGCGGCAAGGATAAGCAACAGGAGAGGCCCGCCCGGGGCCGTGACAGAAAGCCCGAAGACGACGATCACGAAGAGGACGACGAATCGGGCGACCAAGAGTTTCAGAAAGCTACAGAGGCCATGTGCGTCGACGGGGGCGCCTCGCTGCATACTTCTCACCGCCGGCTTAAACAGTGGGCGCGAGAGATTACAGCGGCAGAGCCGTCGTTTGATGCCCAAAGGCCACTGAAGTGGTCCAGCACACCTATCATTTTTGACACTGAGGATCACCCTGATCGCACTACTGCGGTCGGGTGTTTGCCATTGTTGGTTTCACCAACAATACGCAACCTCAAGGTGACAAAGATGCTAGTCGATGGCGGGGCCGGTCTGAACTTAATCTCGCCTGCCGCGATCGAGAAACTGCAGATTCCTGACGGAGACCTCGAAGAGACAGTCACGTTTCAAGGGCTCAAACCGGGAAGAAGCCAACCCAAGGGAAAGGTCACGCTGCCCGTGACTTTTGGAAGCGACCTGAACTACAGGACGGAGAGGATCGTGTTTGATGTTGCCAAGATCCCCTTGCCCTAAAACGGGATCCTTGGCCGCCCAGCGCTGGCCAAGTTCATGGCGGTGTCACACTACGCCTACAACACCCTGAAGATGCCAGGGCCTGTGACGTTCATTGCCATCCCCTCCGACAAGAAAGATGCGCTGATTTGCGCTGACCAACTATACCAGCAAGCAGTTGCAGCAGCTGCCGCCACTAGGGCACTTGCTCCTGCCGCTGGGACCCCGGGAGGGAAGAAGAAGAAGAAGGCCGATGAGACCTCGGACACCCACTCCGGCAAGCGCACCTCTTCGGAGTGTAGCGCTGCCATCGAGGACGTGCCAAAGAGCTCCGCCGGCGGAAACAAGAAGCCCAGGGCCATACCGCTGGGAACCAAGAAGGTTTCTGTCAATGAGGACGGCACGGGAGGAGCTTTCACCATAAGCTCCACCCTTGACGACAAATAGGAAGACGCGCTCATCACCTTCCTGCGGGCGAATGTCGATGTGTTTGCATGGCAAGCTTCCGACATCCCCGGCGTTCCTAGGGAGGTGATTGAGCACCACCTTGCTGTATGTCCTCATGCGCGGCCCGTCAAGCAGAAGGTCAGAAAGGAAGCTTTGGAATGGCAAGAGTTCATCACAGAAGAGATCCGGAAACTGGAAGCAGCGGGTTTGGTAAGAGGAGTGCTCCATCCAACGTGGCTAGCCAATCCGGTCATAGTGCGCAAGGCGAATGGGAAGTGGAGGTTGTGTATTGATTATACATATATCAATAAGGCTTGTCCTAAAGACCCCTTCCCATTGCCGCGCATCGACCAGATTGTTGACTCCTCGGCTGGGTGTGATCTGTTGTCATTCCTCGACGCCTACTCCAGCTACCAGCAGATCTTTATGACAAGAGAAGTCGAAGAGAAAACAACATTCATCACCCCATGTGGTACATATTGTTTCATGCGGATGCCTTTCGGGTTGAAGAGTGCTGGTTCGACGTTTGCAAGGGCGGTCCAGATTGGTTTTGAACCCCAACTCCATAGAAATATGGAAGCTTATATGGATGACATAGTGGTCAAAACCAAGGACAGGGCAACCCTCATACCAGATTTGCAAGAAACATTTGCAAACCTGCGCAAGATCAATCTCAAGCTGAACCCTGAGAAGTGCGTCTTTGGCATCCCGTCCGGCAAGCTTCTCGGGTTCTTTGTATCACAGCGTGGGATAGAGGCCAATCCGGACAAGATCGAAGCTATAGAACAGATTGAAGCACCCAAGCGAATCAAGGATGTGCGTCGGCTTACTGGTTGCGTCGCCGCCTTGGGCAGGTTCATTTCCAAGTCTGCCGAGCGTGCCCTTCCCTTTTTCAAGATCCTGAAAAAGGTGGGCCCGATGGAGTGGACGCCAGAAGCCGAGGCAGCATTGCAAGATTTGAAGAAGTACCTCTCCTCCGCGCCGATACTAGTTGCGCCCAGGCCATAGGAGCCGTTGCTGCTATACCTGGCGGCAACGAACCAGGTGGTCAGCGCCGCACTAGTGGCGCAGAGAGAGGTTGACGCCGAGGTAATGGCAGCAACAGAGCCCGACACCACCAACGCAGAGACGACATAGCCAGTTGAGGTGCCGCCAAAGAAGAAAATGATGCACCACCCGGTCTACTTTGTTAGTTCCCTCCTGCAGGGGGCTAGATCAAGGTACTCCGGCCTGCAGAAACTGCTCTTCGGCCTTCTTATGGCCTCGAGGAAGTTGTGTCACTACTTCCAGGCACACGAGATCACTGTCGTCACTCGCCTCCCTCTGCAACAGATATTGCACAATCCAGATGCGACGGGAAGAATTGTGGAATGGGCACTGGAGCTGTCCAGCTTTGGCCTCAAGTTTGAAAGTACTTCGACTATTCAGAGCCGAGTCCTGGCGGAGTTCATTGCAGAATGGACCGCGACGCCTGACGAAGAAGCCCAAGAGACCGCTCTCCCCGGTAAGGAGGCAAGTTGCAATTGGATCATGTACTTTGATGGAACTTTCTCCTTACAGGGCGCCGGGGCTGGCGTACTGCTTGTCGCGCCCACCGGAGAGCACCTCAAGTACGTGGTCCAGATGCACTTCCCCAGGGAGGCTTCAACCAACAATACGGCTGAGTACGAAGGGCTGCTTGCCGGTCTCAGGATCGCGGCAGACCTCGGAATCAAGAAACTCATCGTCAGGGGAGACTCACATCTTGTCGTCAAGCAAGTCAACAAGGATTACCAGAGCCCGTTGATGAAGGCCTACGTCGATGAAGTGAGAAATCTGGAAGAGCGTTTCGACGGTATACAGGCTGAATACGTTCCCCGAGCGGAGAACGATATCGCCGACTACCTGTCAAAATGCGCTGCTCTCAAGCTACCTATGGAACCAGGTACCTTTGTGCTTCAGCTGACTCAGCCATCCATTGATTCATCAACAGAGCAGAACAAGAGGAGGAAATCAGGGCCCGGCAAGTACCTTCCTGCCGAGCTCCCCGGAGCCGCCGGCAAGGATGTTGCCGGGGACACTGAGCCCGCCACGGGATGGCTAGCTCCGGCGGAGCGTCAAGCACTTGCCGTCGAGACAGCCGCTCCTATAGCGGAGGAAATGCCTTTAGTCCTCGCCGTCGAGCCCCAGGCTCCGACATGGGCACAGCATACCGTCCGATTCCTCCAGACAGGGGAACTTCCTGTGGAGCAGGAAGACGCGGCAAAAGTAGCCCGTCGCTCTACCATGTACCAGTTCGTCGATGACGTCCTGTACAGGAAGAGGCCGAACGGTGTGAAATTGAAGTGTATCCCTCGAGAGGAAGGACTGGAGCTGTTGGCGGAGATACACGGAGGCATATGTGGATCCCACATCGGGTCAAGGGCCCTTGCCGGCAAGGCATTCCGGCAAGGTTTCTTCTGGCCCACCGCCCTCCAGGATGCGACGACACTAGTCACCAGATGTGAAGCGTGTCAGTTCCATTCAAAGAAGCTTCATCAGCCAGCTCAAGCCCTTCAAACCATTCCTCTCTCCTGGCCCTTCTCGGTCTGGGGGCTCAACATACTGGGCCCTTTCCCCCACGCTGTCGGGGGCTTTGAGTACTTGTACGTTGCAATCGACAAGTTCACAAAGTGGCCGGAGGTGGAGGCAGTGAGGAAGGTCACAGCTCAGTCAGTCGTCAAGTTCTTCAAGGGACTAGTGTGCCGCTTTGGTGTACCCAACAGGGTCATCACCGACAACGGCACACAGTTCACAAGCCGCACCTTCATGCAATATTCCCAAGACCTCGGCAGCAAAGTCTGTTTCGCTTCCGTTGCTCACCCGCGAAGCAATGGTCAAGCTGAGAGGGAAAATGCTGAAGTGCTGCGAGGCTTAAGGACCAAGACCTTTGACAGGCTGCACAAGAGCGGAAGGCGCTGGATTGATGAGTTGCCGATGGTTCTTTGGTCGATCAGGACGACGCCAAATCGAGCAACCGGCCAGACACCCTTTGCCCTGGTATACGGGGCAGAAGCAGTTATCCCCACTGAACTCATATACGGGTCACCTCGAGTGCTCGCTTATGATGAGCTTGAGCAAGAGCAACTGCAGCAAGATCACGCACTACTCCTTGAGGAAGATCGTCTTCGGGCGGCTGTGAGAGCAGCACGCTACCAGCAAGCCTTGCGCCGCTACCATAGCCGCAAGGTTCATGCCTGAAGCCTTGAGGAAGGCGACCTTGTCCTTCGGCGCGTTCAATCGGCCAAGAATTCCAACAAGTTGACGCCAAAGTGGGAAGGCCCTTATCGGGTAATACGAGTCACCAGGCCCGGCGCAGTCCGCCTGGAGACCGAAGATGCTGTTCCGGTGAGTAACTCCTGGAACATTGAGCATCTTCGCAAGTTTTACCCGTGAGGCGCGGCTTGTCGGGCCCCCCGGCAAGCCACCTTTTGTACAAGCATTGCCGATGATGCATGTAACCCTTCGTACAAAGCCAGGCGCAGACCCTGCGCATAAATAAATGAAGCGCTGGCGCCCAAAGTTATAGCATGCATGCTAGGTCGAGTCTCGTCCTTGGTTAGGGTTGATAGTGCTTAGCGGCGACTAACCCCTAGCTTAGAGGTCGAGTGTGCGCCTCTTTGCCATTCTTTTGTCTTCTTTGGTTCGCAGGACTCACAGATATCCTTGCCGGATCACTTGAGGACGAAAAAGAGAAGAGGGGCAGACCAGCATCTAGACCCCGACAAGCCAGTATTGCCGGGGGCTGCAAGTACAAAGATTCACCCACGGCAAACCAGAGTTGACGGGGGCTACAGCTTCAGATAAGTCCTTCATCCCTTATCATGCATTCCCTTATGGACTGAGGTATGTGAAACCTCGTTCCTTCCTAAAGCTACCGTGCTCCCCTAGACTCTAGGCCCTAGGGCTCGTTCCTGGGGCCAGGTTTGGTCGCAGTCGCGGCAGCGAAAGGATGAAATAAGGAGCCTGAACCCACCTCATCCCTGCCTCCGCCAAAAGCGTGAGAAAGGTCGAGCGACATGGGAAGACGGCAAGGCCTTCTGCCGGGCAAGGAAATGTTTATCTTAGAGATATCAAGGATTTACTCCTTGACGTGGGTTCTACCCGCAAACAAATGACCCAGCAAGCATCCCTTTTTCATTAAAAACATTCCACTCAGGTACAGTCCATAGGGAATGAAAAACATGAATGATGGGATTACAAGTTTTAAATTAAGCTAAGGCCCGAAGGCTTACAAACTAAAAAGAGATAAGGTGCCCATAATCCCTTTCTTGTCTCTCCCCTCAAGAGGCAGGTCAAGGAGGCGAAAAGGGCAAAAGGAGCACCTAGGCGAGGTACGAGCAACAGAAGGCACCAGGGAAACATCCCGGCGGCAACCTCCACGGGAAGCTGGTGATGATGATGACGGTAGAAGAGCTGGAAGACGAGGCGGCAAGACCGGCAATATGCGACGAAGGCGTCGATGCCCGCGTACTCCAAGCTGACGGCCCGCCATCCGCCTTCTTCGCCTTCCCGCACTTCCTACGCCAGCCGCCCAAGGAGACGATCACGAGGAGTCGATGGGGGCTCGGTGCAGATGCTGCTGCTGCCAACATCGCCCCAGGACAACGGGACCGACGCCTAGTCGGACCCGTCATCCTGCCGCCTACCACCCTCGTCGCCGATGTCGCTGTCCTCCTCGTCACTCTCGCCCGAGGAGGAATCTTCATCGTCTGAGGAGCTCTCCACGCAGCACTTCAGGCGAGTTCCAAAGTCGCCGAAGACCTTGACGGAGAGAAGGTCGCCCTCCATCGGCTTAAAATGGAGAGTGAACCCCTCCGCTAGGCGGTGGATACGAGCGAACATCTTCCATCCCCGACGAAGATATATCACGTGAGGGGCTGGGAAGTCGACGCAAACCCGCGTACCGCTGATCCCAAAGACCCTCATGTGCAGCCGCAGTGACTCCGGCGGATCCAGCTCCATCTCTCGCGCAAATGGGGTCGGGAGACGAAGGAGACGGCGAGGCGGCCGGTGCAGCCTGATGAAGAACTCACAAGGGTCATCCCCAACGTGGCCCTCCATGGGGGGAGGAACTGTTGGCGGAGGCGAGGCCGGCGTGCCGCCCCGTCCTCCTCTTCCCCGAGCACCTCGGCCTCGCCCACGGCCTCGCCCCCTCCCCCTTCCCCTTGCGGCTGGCTCTGCCACCGCGGGTGCAGGAGAAGGAGGGACGCGTTGTCGAGCGGCGACCCGCGCCGCAACCGTTTAAGGACCAGGGTTCCCTCTCTCCATGGCGAATGGAAGGGAGAGGAGCAGAAGCTGAAGGAAGAAGGAGATGAAGGAATGCGGGATGCCATCCCCCTCCCGCTCTTTATAAAGGAACGGGGTGGGGGCTCGGCCGCTCTGCTCCACCAACCAAGACGCGGAAGGCGCAGGGAACTGGGACCGACCCGCTGCCCCAGCCCGCGACGGCCCAATTTCCCGCCTCCACCGATCGCCGCCCCAAGTGCATGGGGGACACGTGGCAGGCGTGCAGGACCAAGGCGACGCGTGAAGCGACCTCTCCCCACCCCGTGATCGCAGGGGGTGGACGCCTTGAAGACCACGCCTCGGCCCCGTTCAGTAAATGGGCCGCGCTCCCACGCCTCCCTCCATTTATGGGGAAGGCGCGAACCGCCCCCTTTACTACGACGTGACGCATGCGTGCAGAGCTCAGCCCCACACATGCCGCCCACGTCACGCACGCCTCCCCATGCCGTGCCATGCGCGGGACGCGTGGGAAGCACATCGCGCGAAGGAACTTACCGCGGTAAAAACTGCCCCGCCTGCCCGCGCACCGTTTTTGGGCCTAGCCCAACAACGTGTTGCGCTTATGTGTGGCCCAGGCCCGGGGGCTCCTGTCGGTGTACAAAAAGGGGGGTACACTTTTTGTACCCCTATAACTATGCACGGGCAGTCTGAGCCATGGGCACCGCCACACCAAGCACGGCAAGGGAGGTAAGCCAAGGTAAGGCCGGAGCTCAAGAGAAGCAGAACGACGCCAAGAGCAAGACCACAAAGAGCAAAGGGGACGAAGCGGACTCCCCCGGCAAGATCCTTGCCGGGGGCAGTTCTAGCAAACCCGGCAAGACCCCTGCCGTGGCAGCTCGACCCACGCCTACGGAGCGAATCGCCCTTGAGTCCACTGCCCCCATGGGGCAAGGATTTGGGAGACATCCCCGTGGTGGCATGCAGATCTTTGTGAAGACATTCAAGATCAGATACACACTTTAGAAGATGATGATCCTTGGCGGGATCCCAGCAAAGGAGGACCACAAGGCCCCCGGCAAGAGCCTTGCCGGGGATGACAGCAGGCGCCACGGCAAGACCCTTGTCGGGGCCACGACAAGACCCTTGTCGGGGCCGCGGCAAGACCCTTGTCGGGGCCGCGGCAAGGCCCTTGCCATGAACCCCCATGGGGCCACCATCAGGCCCACGCCAATCAAGCCTCCACCGCCGTTCGCATGCAGCTGCCGACCCAACCAGCTGGGCAGGCACCTGCGTGGCGGCAAGCAGATCTTTATGGAGACCCATCACTGCGCCACCTCAGCTGCCTACCTGCCTACATGGCACCGCGGGCACCGCTGGCCTGGGCGCGTGTCGACGCAAGAAGGAGCGGCGACGGACGAGACAGGGCTCTCCCCCGACCCCAACAAAGCGAGGACACCTAAGCAAGACGCATTGAATGCGCCTTGTCATGTAATGGGAGGGATAACCTCGCATCACTGTATCCTTTCCACCTCCTGTGTGCCACTGTGGCAACCCCTTTCCCTATAAAAGGAGGCCCAAGGCGACCAGGAAGAGGATTCGGCTTTTTGGAGCTCCTCACACCCCATAGCTAGCTCATGAACACAGATATACAATCCACCAAAGCAGGAGTAGGGTTTTACGCATCCTTGCGGACCGAACCTGGGTAAAGGAACCGTGTGCTATCTGCTTGATCCATTCTTCTCACGACCCCGCGCCCCGCAACCGTAGTAGGGATTCTTGTGATCCCATAGGTGTCGTTCCACACCGACAGAAATCTTAGCATAATTTTGGCTCTCTCAAATAGGTGTGTCCAGCATGGATAGATGACACAAACTAAAAAGAAAAACAAGCAAAGACTCATATAATACAAGACGCTCCAAGCAAAACTCATGATAAGTGATGAATAAAAATATAGCTCCTAGAAAAACACCGATGATCGTTAGAAGAAAGAGGGGATGCCTTCCGGGGCATCCCCAAGCTTAGTTGCTTGGTTCTCCTTGAACAATAACTTGGGGTGCCATGGGGAATCCCCAAGATTAGGCACTTTTCACTCTTTATTCCTTCGTCCATCGTGATCTCACCAAAAACTTGAAAACTTCAATCACACAAAACTTAACATAACCATCGTGAGATCCGTTAGTATAACAAAGAAAATCACCACTCTAAGTACTGTTGCAAACCCATTCATATTTTATTTTTGCATTATATCTAATGTATTCTGACTTTATCATGGCTCATACCCCCCAATACAAACCATAGATTCATCAAAATAAGCACACAACGCAAAGAAAACAGGATCTGTCAAAAACAGAACAGTCTAGCAATCTGAAAACTTCGTATAATTTTGTAACTCCAAATATTCTGAAAAATTAGGACAACGTAGGAAATTTGTATATATATCTTATGTAAAAAATCAGAATTTTATCACACTTTTGTGATTATGAAAATTATTTTACTGGGCGCAAAAGTTTCTGTTTTTCAACAAGATCAAATCAACTATCACCCAACATGATTCCAAAGGCTTTACTTGGCACAAACATTAATTAAAACATAAAAAATACAATCATAGCAGTAGCATAATTGTTCAAACACTCAAGAACAGAAAGAAAAGGTCAAGAAAATTATTCATTGGGTTGCCTCCCAACAAGCGTTGTCGTTTTATGACCCTAGCTAGGCATAAGATTTTATTGATGCTCACATAAAAGATAATAATTGAAAGATAAAGAGAGCATCATGAAACATGTTACAAACACATTTAAATCTAACTCTCTTGCTATGAATAGGCAGTTTGTAACAGAGGAAATTATAAAGACAAGAACAACCTAGCATATGTAAGGAAGAAGCAAACAATAGCAATCTCAACATGAAAAGAGGTAATTTAGTAACATGAAAATCTGTACATTCATATTTTCCTCTCTCATAATAATTACATGTAGAATCATAATCAAATTCAACAATATATCTATCACATAAAATTTTCTCTTCATGATCCACATGCATAAAAGTTTTGTAATCTTCCAAGATAGTGGGATTAACATCAACTAAAGTCATGACCTCTCCAAACCCACCTTTACCAAAAAAAATCATAAGATTGACCACACTGCAAATATGTGGGATTATTTTCACCTAAAGTTGACGCTCTTCCAAACCCACTTTCAATATTATTGCAAATAACATATTCATCATGAGGCTTAAATAATTTTTCAAGATCATAAGAAGAATCACCCCAATCATGATCATTACAATACCTAGTGGACATAGCAAAATTAGCATCCCCAAGCTTGGGGTCTTGCATATTATTAGCACAATTGACATTAACAGAATTTATAGTAAAATCATTGCGATCATGCTTTTCATTCAAGGAGCTATCATGAATCACTTTATAAATTTCTTCATCACAATTTTCAGATTCATGAATCTCAAGCAAAACTTCATAAAGATAATCTAGTGAACTCAATTCACTAGCACTTGGTTCACCATAGTTGGATCTTTTAAAAATATTAGCAAGTGGATGAGGATCCATATCAATAAATTCTTAGCAAGCAAAGATGCAAGCAAATAGAAGGCACATGGCAACACAAGCAAACAAAAGATCGAACGAGAAAACGGCAAACAAAAAAGAAGGCAAATATTTTTGTGAAGTGGGGGAGATGAAAACGAGAGGCAAATGACAAATAATGTAAATTGCAAGGAGATGAGATTTTTGATTAGGAACCGGATAGATGTTGATGATGTCTCCCCAGCAACGGCGCCTGAAATTCCTTTTGTTGTCGCTTGAACTACTTCGATATTTCCCCAAAGAGGAAGGGATGATGCAGCACAGCTACGGTAGGTATTTCCCCCAGTTATGAAACCAAGGTATCAATCCAGTAGGAGAACCAAGCAATACTATGTAAATGGTACCTGCACAGAAAGAACAAATACTTGCAACGCGGCACTTATAAGGGGTTGTCAATCCCTTTTCGGGTAACGACGCCAGAAATTGTCAAGTTAACGGGATAAAATTTGTGATAGATTGGTGAAATAGATCTCAAATAAACACGGAATAAAATATGAAAATAAAAATGCAGCAAAGTATTTTTGGGTTTTTGGAGTGATAGATCTGAAAATAAAAGCAAATAAAAATAGATCTCAAGGGCAAATAATAGATCGGAACGCAAATATGATAAAGAGTAAACCCGGGGGCTATAGATTTCACTAGTGGCTTCTCTCAAGAAATAGCACACGGTGGGTAAATGAATTATTGTTGGACAACTGATAGAAAATCGAATAGTTATGATGATATCCAGGCAATGATCAATATATATGCATCACGTCCAAGATTAGTAGACCGACTCCTGCCTGCATCTACTACTATTACTCCACACATCGACCGCTATCCAGCATGCATCTAGTGTATTAAGTTCATGGAGAAACAGAGTAATGCAATAAGAACAATGACATGATGTAGACGGGATCTGTTCATGTAGGAATAGCCCCCATCTTGTTGTCCTTAATAGCAACAATACATGCGCGTCTTGATGCCCCTTCTATCACTGGGAAAGGACACCGCACGATTGAATCCATCACAAATCACGTCTTCCCATGGAAAGAAAAATTGATCTAGTTGGCCTAACTAAACCAAAGATTCGAAGAATAAATATGAGGCTATAAATAATCATGCATATAAGAGATCAAAAACTCAAATAACTTTCATAGATATAGATGTGATCATAAACTCAAAGTTCATCGCATCCCAACAAACACACCGCAAAAAATAGCTACATCAAATAGATCTCCAAGAGACCATTGTATTGAGAATCAAAAGAGAGAGAGAGGAAGCCATCTAGCTATTGCCTACGGACCCGTAGGTCTATGGTGAACTACTCACGCATCATCGGAGAGGCACCAATGAGGATGATGAACCCCTCCGTGATGGTGTCTAGATTGGATCTCCTGGTTCTCGAATTTGTGGCGGCTGGAATTGTGTTTCATCGACTCCCCTAGGGTTTCTGGAATATTTGGGGATTTATAGGGCGAAGAGGTAGTGCGGGAGGCTACCGAGGTGGGCAACCCACCTAGGCGCGCCTTGGTGGGTTGTTCTCCCTTCGGAGCCCCCCTCTGGTACTTCTTTGGCCCATCTGGTGTCTTCTGGTCTAGAAAAATTGTCCAAAAAGTTTTGCTGCGTTTGGACGACGTTTGGTATTGATTTTCTGTGATGTATAATACAATCAAAAGACAACAACTGGCACTGGGCACTATGTAAATAGGTTAGTCTCAAAAAATGATATAAAGTTGCTATAAAATGATTGTAAAACATCCAAGAATGATAATATAATAGCATGAAACAATTAAAAACTATAGATACGTTGGAGACATGTCATGTAGCAAGGATTTGATCTTCGACATCGTCCCTTTCCGCAGTGGTTACCACACACTCCTCGGCCGAACAACGTTCGCTCGTTTCAACGTTGTTCCCCACTATGCATATCTAAAGCTTAAGATGCTCGTTTCTAAGGGTGTCACCATCGTCAATGGCAACACCAAGCTCTCACTCCGAACCGAGGAGCACATAGCAGCTCTGTGTTACTTCTTGAGCTTGCGTTTGTTTTTCCCTTGAAGAGGAAAGGGTGATGCAGCAAAGTAGAGATAAGTACTTCCGTTAGTCTTGAAAACCAAGGTATCACTCCAGTAGGAGATACACGTAAGTCTCCAACTTGCACAAACAATCAAACACTTGCACCCAACGCGATAAAGGGGTTTTAAATCCCTTCACGGTCGCTTGCAAGGATGATATCTGATAGAGATAGATATAAAATATTACTAAAACGTAAAACAAAGTAAAAACAAATAAATTGCAGCGAGGTATTTGTGGGTTTTTTGGTTTACAGATCTGAAAATATATAATGGAAAATAGACCCGGGATCCATAGGTTTCACTAGAGGCTTCTCTCTTGAAGGAAAATAATACGATGGGTGAACAAATTACTGTCGAGCAATTTATAGAAAAGCGCAAAGTTATGATGATATCCAAGGCAATGATTATGAATATAGGCATCACGTCTGTCTCAACTAGATCGACTCCTGCCTACATCTACTACTATTACTCCACACATCGACCGCTATCCAGCATGCATCTAGAGTATTAAGTTCATAAGAACGGAGTAATGCCTTAAGTAAGATCACGTGATGTAGAGGCATAAACTCAAGCAATATGATGAAACCCCCATCTGTTTACCCTTGCTGGCAACAATACAATATGTGCCTCGCAACCCCTACTTTGTCATTGGGTGAGGACACCGCAAGATTGAACCAAAAACTAAGCACCTCTCCCATTGCAAGAAGAACCAATCTAGTTGGCCAAACCAAACTGATAATTCGAAGAGAAATATAAAGATATCAAATCATGCGTATAAGAATTCAGGGAAGATTCAAATAATATTCTTAGATAAACTAATAAGAAATCCACAATTCATTGGATCTCGACAAATACATCGCAAAAGAATATTACATGGGATAGATCTCCAAGAACATCAATGAGAACATGGTATTGAGGATCAAAGAGAGAGAAGAAGCCATCGAGCTACTAGCTATGGACCCGTAGGTCTGTGGTAAACTACTCACGCTTCATTGGAAGGGCAATAGAGTTTATGTATAAGCCCTTCGTGATCGAATCCCCCTCCGGCAGGGTGCCGGAAAAGGCCCCAAGATCAGATCTCACGGGAATAGAAGGTTACGATGGCAGAAAAGTATTTTGGTGGACGCCTCTGGTCGTTTGGGAATATTTGGGAATTTATAGGCCAAAGATTAGGGTTGGAGGAGTCCCATGGGGCCCACAAGCCAGGGGCGCCTCCCCTAGGGTGTGCCCTGAGGGCTTGTGGAGCCATCGGGACTCTTCTGGCCCCCTCTCCAAGTTTGCTGGGTGTCTTCTGGTCAAAGAAAAATCGCCGTAAAGTTTTATTCTATTTGGACTCCGTTCGATATTCCTTTTCTGTAAAACTCAAAAACAAGGAAAAAATAGAAACTGCCACTGGGCTCTAGGTTAATAAGTTAGTCCTAAAAATATAAAATAGCATATTAATGCATATAAACATCCAAAACAGATAATATAATAGCATCGAACAAGAAAAAATTATAGATACGTTGGAGACGTATCAAGCATCCCCAAGCTTAATTCCTACTCGTCCTCGAGTAAGTAAATAATAAAAACGGATTTTTTTATGTGGAACGCTACCTAACATATTTATCCATGTAATTTTTTTATTATGGCATGAATATTCAGATCCATAATATTCAAAATGGAAGTTTAATATTGACATAAAAACAATAATACGTCAAGCATACTAATAAAGCAACCGTGTCTTCTCAAAATATTCATGTCCTAAGAAAGTTATCCCTACAAAATCATATAGTCTGTCTATGCTCCATCTTCATCACACAACTATTAAATCATGCACAACCCCGATGACAAGCCAAGCAATTGTTTCATACTTTTGATGTTCTCAAACTTTTTCTACTCTCACGCATAGCGTGAGCCATGGATATAGCACTATAGGTGGAATAGAATATGGCGGTTGTGGAGAAGACAAAAATAGGGAGATAGTCTCACATCAACTAGGCGTATCAACGGCTATGGAGATGCCCATCAATAGATATCAATGTGAGTGAGTAGGGATTGCCATGCAATGGATGCACTAGAGCTATAAGTTTATGAAAGCTCAAAAAGAAACTAGGTGGGTGTGCATCCAACTCGCTTGCTCACGAACACCTAGGGCAAATTAAGGAAGCCCATCATTGGAATATACAAGCCAAGTTCTATAATGAAAAATTCCCACTAGTATATGAAAGTGACAACATAGGAGACTCTCTATCATGAAGATCATGGTGCTACTTTGAAGCACAAGTGTGGAAAAAGGATAGTAGCATTGCCCCTTCTCTCTTTTCTCTCTCTCTTTTTTGGTGGGCTTTGTAACGCCCCGAGACCGACGCTCCAGACGTCTCCCATGTTTTACGTGACTATCGTGTGTGTTTTATTTTGTTTGTTGCATTTCATCATGTAATCATGCATATTGCATCCGCATGTTTTCTTAAAGCTTGTATCCGCTCGTAGTTGCCTCTTCCTCCTTGTCCTTGTTGACCTCCTCTCAGATCACAGGACTGCTCTCTTCTCTCTCTTCTTTGCGCCCCTCAAACCCCTTGTCTTTGGCAACCTCTCTCAGACCCCCCTCGCAATCTAGTCCGAAACTTGCCCCGAACCCGACCCGCGCAGTCGTCACAGTTGGGTCCGGATCTTCCCCAAACATCTATAAAACATCTCCATTTTCTTAATTGGACTTCCTAACCTATTTATTTCTCGGTCGACCGATTACGATCGGAGGGACGAGGGAACCCCTTCCAAAAAACAACCTATTATATAAACAGCCTAAACCCTAGCCCCAGCTGTCCCATCCTCCGCGCCGCCGCCGCCCCTGTCTCCTCCGTCCTCGGGATCTTGCCCGATCCATTCGAGCCACCCGACCAACCTCCTTCTTCCTCGGGATCCCTCCCGATCTCTCCACCCAACCAGTGAGCCTCCTCCCGGTCCCTTCCAAATCAATCGCAGTAGCCTCGCTCCGTTCGAGAGGAGCTCGACCCCGAGACTCCAGCCTCCTCTCGCGCCCGAGGGGCTCCCCGAGCACCTCGTTCCTGTCGGCTTCGACACCGAGCCACCGGCGAACAGCAGCTGCAGAGCCATCGCCAGGCCAGCCCCATCGCGCGCCATTTTCTTTCCCTTCCTCCCTGGCTCACTTCTCCTTCCGTTCTCTGATCCCCTCTCTCTTTCTCGATGTGTGTTGCCGGCAGGAGCCGCCGTGAACATCACCGCACCAGCCGCCGCCCGCCAAGTTCCTCTAGAGCCTGCAGTCACCTCGACCGCGCGCCGTCTTCCCCCTCAACCACCTCCCACGGGACCCTCCTGCTCCGCAAGTCCAGGCCGCGGCCTCCTCTGCTTCCCTCGTCCTCGCTCGATCTCGAGCAGGGGAGCAGGCACGTCATCGCTCCCTCTGCCATGGAGCTCGCGTCCCCTCACGTTGCGCCGCCGGTCTCCTCTCTGGCCAGACCCGTCCTCTGCTCCTCCCCTGCGCCTAAAGCTTGTTCCGCCGGCCTCTGCTTGCTCTGTATCGAGCAGAGGAGAACGCCAACGCCTCGCCTCGGCCCTCCTCGACCGCCGTCGCACCGGATCCGTCCCCCTCGTCCATCCACTCGTCGCCGGAGGTCGCCGCCATGCCCTGCATCCCGCATCGCCAGCCGCCGTCCCTTGCTTCACGAACGAGACGGCCAGCACTGCCCCTTCGTTGACTTGGTCCAGCGCCAGCGTGGCCGGTCTCCAAGTCCCAGCGCTCCTCCAGCCCAGCTGATTCTCCGCTTCTGGCCCGAGAGCCCGATGTGAGCAGCCGCCCAACCCCTCCTCTATGTTGGCCCAACATGCACCAGATTCGGTCTGCCATGTTTTTTTTCTGCTCTGGACGAATTTGTCTATTATTCCAGAGACTGCATATTTACATATTGCACCCTCATGTTCATGCATTTAATAACTCCACAACCGTGCATCGGATTAAAATGATTTAAATAAGTAAAATGCTTAGTTTTTCATCTAGTTTCATAATATGCTGCTTCCATCCATGTTTGAAATGTTCAACTTGCTGTTTGCATTAATTTGCTTAAATGCCATGCTAAAATGATTTATTTCATAACTAAATAACCGTAGCTCCATTTTAAATAAACTTTATATGTAAATGGGTGGAAAAATGCATAGATGAACATGGTAGCATTACTTTGCATGTTTAACAACACTAAAATATGCTTTAGGACAGAACAGCACCATAACCAAAATATGCACATGGGGATTTTCCGGAATTGTTGTTTGTTATTCCGGCCTCATTTAAACTTGCCTAAATAGGTAGTTTTCATATGCTTCACCGCTTGCCATGTTTAACAACATTTAATATTGTGGGTTACTTAAATGAGAGAGAACTAAATAATTGATGTGGTGTTTCGTCAATATGCAACTCGTTGCATATTGAGCTCCACTTAACTTGTAGTTTTTCTTGTGCACTTTGCCATGCCATGCTCATTAAATCGGACATGCATCATACTTGATTGTGCATCATGCCATGTTTATGTGATGGTTGTTTACTATGTTGCTTGCTTCTTTCCGGGTTGCTTCTCTCGTTAGCTTCGGTTTCGTTCCGGAGTTGTGAGGATTCGTTCGTCTACATCCGTTTGTCTTCTTCATGGACTCGTTCTTCTTCCTTGCGGGATCTCAGGCAAGATGACCATACCCTCGAAATCACTTCTATCTTTGCTTGCTAGTTGCTCGCTCTTTTGCTATGCTGCGATACCTACCACTTGCTATATCATGCCTCCCATGTTGCCATGTCAAGCCTCTAACCATCCTTTCCTAGCAAACCGTTGTTTGGCTAAGTTTCGGCTTTTGCTCAACCCCTCTTATAGCGTTGTTAGCTGCAGGTGAAGTTGAAGTTTGTTCCTTGTTGGAACATGGATATGTTAGGATATCACAATATCTCTTATTTAATTAATGCATATATATACTTGGTAAAGGGTGGAAGGCTAGGCCTTATGCCCGGTGTTTTGTTCCACTCTTGCTGCCCTAGTTTCCGCCATACCGGTGTTATGTTCCTTGATTTTGCGTTCCTTATGCGGTTGGGTGATTTATGGGACCCCCTTGACAGTTCGCTTTGAATAAAACTCCTCCAGCAAGGCCCAACCTTGGTGTTACCATTTGCCTACCACCTACACCTTTTCCCTTGGGTTTTCGCAAGCCCGAGGGTCATCTTTATTTTAGCCCCCCCCGGGCCAGTGCTCCTTCGAGTGTTGGTCCGAACCGAGCAACCTGCGGGGCCACCACGGGGAAACTCGAGGCCTGGTTTTACTCGTAGCTTGACTTATCCGGATGTGCCCTGAGAACGAGATATGTGCAGCTCCTATCGGGATTTGTCGGCACAATCGGGCGGCTTTGCTGGTCTTGTTTTACCATTGTCGAAATGTCTTGTAGCCGGGATTCCGAGACTAATCGGGTCTTCCCGATAGAAGGAATATCCTTCGTTGACCGTGAGAGCTTATAATGGCCTAAGTTGGGACACCCCTGCAGGGTATTATCTTTCGAAAGCCGTGCCCGCGGTTATGAGGTAGATGAGAACCTGTTAATGTCCGGTTGTGGAGAACTTGACACTTGACTCAATTAAAATACATCAAACGCGTGTGTAACCGTGATGGTCTCTTTTCGGCGGAGTCCGGGAAGTGAACACGGTTTGAGTTATGTATGAACGTAAGTAGTTTCAGGATCACTTCTAGCTTCACGACCGTGCCTTGCCTCTCTTCTCGCTCTCATTTGCGTATGTTAGCCACCATATATGCTTAGTGCTTGCTGCAGCTCCACCTCATTACTTCATCCCTCCTATAAGCTTAAATAGTCTTGATCTCGTGGGTGTGAGATTGCTGAGTCCTCGTGACTCACAGATTCTACCAAAAAAGTTGCAGGTGCCGACGAAACCAGTGCAGATGATGCAACTGAGCTCAAGTGGGAGTTCGGCGAGGAACTTGGTCGTTACTATGTTTCCTTCCCTGATGACCAGTAGTGGAGCCCAGTTGGGACGATCGGGCATTTAGCAGTTGGGTTGTCTTCTTTTATTTTGGTTCCGTAGTCGGACCTTGATTGTATCATGATTGATGTATGTTAAATTTATGTATTGTGTGAAGTGGCTATTGTAAGCCAACTCTTTATCCCATTCTTGTTCATTACATGGGATTGTGTGAAGATGACCCTTCTTGCGACAAAACCACCATGCGGTTATGCCTCCAAGTCGTGCCCCGACACATGGGAGATATAGCCGCATCGTGGGCATTACAAGTTGGTAATCAGAGCCATCCCCGACTTAGGAAGCCCCCTGCTTGATCGAATCGCTGACGTTGTTGAGTCTAGAAAAAAATGTTTTGAGTCTAAGGATTATATATATCGGAGAGTAGGATTCTTTTTACTCCTCAGTACCTTCGTCGCTCTGGTGAGGCCTCCTGACGTAGATGTTTTGACTTTCCTCTCCTCAAATTTCACTAAATTTTTTTAGGATCACGCGGGTATCTTGGAATCGTTCCGATGGTTTTGTGACGAGAACATTGTTCTTGGTGCCTCCTGACATTTAGGGGTTGTGGCAGTGTCCCGGGGAGTTGAGCTCCGAGGTGTTGTCATCACAATTTTATCGTTGCAGTTCTGGAATACCTGAGTTTCGCCGACACCGAAAATCTCTTTTATGCAGTTGTTGGTGAGATCACATCGACGCCACCCAGTACTGGGGTGGGAGTTCGGGAGTATTGCCATAACTCATATAATGGATGCTTTTCGAAGGTTGAGGTAAACGATTTCCGAAGGTTTCTTGGTTATGTGTTGAAGGATGGATACAGCTGGATCTAGCCATTGTTAGTCTGGGTGATATATTTTGTGTCCCCTGTATCCCCAACACCTGATTGCATAACCAGGAAGTTTCGGGATCTTATAAGTGGGAATTCAAGTATCTCGTAGGATATCTTTCCAACACACACATGATACGATATGGGGTCTATCATATGTTTGTTCTGGCTTATTTTGCAAGCCAATCCTTTGTTTTCTTTTAAGTTGTGGTATACGAGTTGCTTCGAAGTCAAATGTGGATTCCATACCTTTCCTAAGTGGTGTTCTCATACTCCTATGTGGATACTAATCCTTCTTGATCATCGAGATTGTCATGTCAATTCTTTTCCAACCGGCGTGCTTCTCTTCATGTGGATCCGATCATTTTTCCACATCTGCAAGGTCAATTCTATGTTTTCTCAACGGTGTTTGTTTCATCCGTCACAAGTTGCCTTTGTTTTCCCATCCTCCCACCCTTTTCTTCAAGGACTCAGATTTCTTAATCAAGTATCCTTTTTAATGATGTGAAGTCTCTTCATTCTTTTCTTTCAATGTTCTTATCTGGTGATTCTCAGGAAAATACTAATGGAGCTTCAAGTTTATCATTCTCCGTTCTCTTTTCTTCTCCGGTGGATTTAATTCAAGCTTTGTCGATCATATCTTTTCCTCGTTTCAAATGTTTTTTCTCGTACTGGTGCACCTCTTAATCATCCACCTCTCGCTATTCAATTGTTCCGGAGTGATGAAGATATCTCAGAAGATTCAAGTTTCCATTCTCAATTCACTCAAGTTCTTTTGAGGATGCTATCTCATTCAAGCCATTTAATTCAACCGGTGCAATCTCTCTTTTCAAGTAATCGTTCAATGGTGGTTCTTTTGAGTGGGCCCTAACCCATAGGTCTTTTCCCAGGATCTTACCTGACTCTTGTAATTTTCCCGGAGCTATTCCCAAATTCTTTACGAAGTTTGATGTAAGAATGAAGTATCATCAGTCATATTCCTTCTCCAAGATCGCTTGCAAATTCTTTTCATCGTTGGTTCAACCTTTCTAATTTTCATCCCGGAGTATCTCAACAATTCATGGTGGTGTTTCTCGTCGTCATTCTCAGATTTTGAAGACCGAAGAAGAGTTTCTCTTAAATCTTGCTCCATTCTCTTCAATTGTTTTCAATTGTGAGAATTCTTTTCACCCATCCGGAGCATTTCAGAAGTCTTTTCAGTTTGATTCTCCGGAGCCCATCATCTCAGAATTATTCATTCAAGCTTTCAGCTCTCGTTCTCCAAATCATACCGGTGCATCATTCAAGTATTATCTAATCAGCTCGGGATCTCTGCGTTCACTTGTATCTAAATTATCTCAAGTATCTTCGTTCATTTTCAATTCTTACAGCGGTTCGTCCTAGATTCTTCTTCCTTCGTTACCATATCAATTTATTCGTTGTTTCAATCCTACCGGTGGTTTGTTGAAGACCTTCCCAAGTTTGCGCCATATCTATCTTAATCCTTTCTACGAGAATAAGTAGTATGCCAAATCCATTCCTTGTCATCAATTTAATTGGTGAAGGATGAGCATAATGTAATTCTTATTCTTGTTTCATCGAGTAAATTCAATTCCTTATTCCGGAGGTTCATCAAAATTCTTGGTTTCAATTGTTTCATCTTTTCTTTTCCCGGAGTTCCAAGCTCTTGTCATCACGAATATCCATCTAAATAATTGCAAGGCTTCACCTTGTGTTTTCAACTTCTCTTTCTTTTTATCATCCTTTCTTTACCGGAGTTCTTCATGGAGGCTCTACATGATGGTTCATCAAGGATGCTTTTCATTCTTGAATTGTTCTTCAAGATTTTTCTCGAAGTTAAGATCCACCAAGCTATACTCTAAAATAAACATGGTGTTCAACACATGTTTTGTTTGGAGGAGTTCAAGCATTTCTTCTTCCTGCATTCCAAAGTGCAATTCGTTCTACCTTATCATTTGAGGTGGTGTTATGTCATTCTTGACAATTTGAGTTCGCATTTCATGATTCACACGTTGTCAAGAATGAGATATTTTAAATCCACCAATCTCTTCGTTGTATTTATCTTGCGTTATATTTCACCTAAAGCTTTCCCGAAGGATTGTTGCTATTTATGGTGCTTATAAATGACCCAAGTTCTTCATTTATTCCCCGACGAAATAAGTTTCTCGTCCCCTTATTCATATCAATCCAATCTATTGTTTTTCCGTAGTGGCCGGTTGTCACCTCATAATTTTGACAATTTTTCCATAAGCCCACTACAAGCTTATACGTTTCATTGTTGGTTTTCCAACAACTCCGTTCTAACCTTCTTGGAAGGGTGCTTTCCAAACTCATTTGTGGCAGAAGTTGGTATTTCCTTCTCCATTCTTTTATTCCAATGATCTATCTTCTATTCTTTCATTCCGGAGGCATTGTGATGTTGCTCTCTTCACCCATCACCTCGTTTTGCAAAGATCATGTTCTTTTTCTCGCATTCTCCATTTAACCGGAGTGTCGTGTTTTTATTCGAGCCCTCTCATCTTATCAAGTTTTTCCTCCTTCCTCAACCAGAGTGTGGTCTGAAATCTTTCTTACCCCTTGTGCCATCTTTCAATAGTTCCGGAGGCAGTGTGTTGTTGATTTCATGAAGTATCATTCCATCTTCTCAAGTTCATGTTAATTCCTTCCACTTTCAGTCGGAGTGATGTCCAAATTATATCATTCTTACTCCTTCTCTATCTTGTTTTAACCGGAATTCAAAATCAATCTTGTGCCCTAAGCTCTTGGTTCTCATCATGTTCTTTGTTCTTCTTTGCTAACGGAGTGTTTGCAATCTCGTTCATCTCCATTATATTCTTCCTTTCAATTTGTCCAACCTCTCAAGGTTCGTTGGTTTCACTCTTTTTTCAAAGAAGCAACTTTCTTTTACCTCTTGTTCTTCCATTTCTCTCATGTGCCATTCTTAGATCTCGGGACGAGATCCTCTTGTAGTGGTGGAGTGTTGTAAAGCCCCGAGACCGACGCTCCAGACGTCTCCCATGTTTTGTGTGATTGTCGTGTGTGTTTTATTTTGTTTGTTGCATTTCATCATGTCATCATGCATATTGCATCCGCATGTTTTCTTAAAGCTTGTATCCGCTCGTAGTTGCCGCTTCCTCCTTGTCCTTGTTGACCTCCTCTCAGATCACCGGACTGCTCTATTCTCTCTCTTCTTTGAGCCCCTCAAACCCCTTGTCTTTGGCAACCTCTCTCAGACCCCCCTCGCAATCTAGTCCGAAACTTGCCCCGAACCCGACTCGCGCAGTCGTCACCGTTGGGTCCGGATCATCCCCAAACATCTATAAAACATCTCCATTTTCTTAATTGGACTTCCTAAACTATTTATTTCTCGGTCGTCCGATTATGATCAGAGGGATGAGGGAACCCCTTCCAAAAAACAACCTATTATATAAACAGCTAAACCCTAGCCCTAGCTGTCCCATCCTCCGCGCCGCCGCCGCCCCTGTCTCCTCCGTCCTCGGGATCTTGCCCGATCTATTCGAGCCACCCGACCAACCTCCTTCTTCCTCGGGATCCCTCCCGATCTCTCCACCCAACCAGTGAGCCTTCTCCCGATCCCTTCCAAATCAATCGCAGTAGCCTCGCTCCGTTCGAGAGGAGCTCGACCCCGAGACTCCAGCCTCCTCTCGCGCCCGAGGGGCTCCCCGAGCACCTCGTTCCTGTCGGCTTTAAGACCGAGCCACCGGCGAGCAGCAGCTGCAGAGCCATCGCCAGGCCAGCCCCGTCGCGCGCCATTTTCTTTCCCTTCCTCCCTGGCTCACTTCTCCTTCCGTTCTCTGATCCCTCTCTCTCTTTCTCGATGTGTGTTGCCCGCAGGAGCCGCCGTGAACATCACCGCAGCAGCCGCCGCCCCGCCAAGTTCCTCTGGAGCCTGCAGTCACCTCAACCGTGCGCCGTCTTCCCCCTCAACCACCTCCCGCAGGACCCTCATGCTCCGCAAGTCTAGGCCACGGCCTCCTCTGCTTCCCTCGTCCTCGCTCGATCTCGAGCAAGGGAACAGGCACGCCATCGCTCCCTCTGCCATGGAGCTCGCGTCCCCTCGCGTCGCGCCGCCGGTCTCCTCTCCGGCCAGACCCGTCCTCTGCTCCTCCCCCGCGCCTGAAGCTTGTTCCGCCGGCCTATGCTTGCTCTGTATCAAGCAGAGGAGAACGCCAACGCCTCGCCTCGGCCCTCCTCGACCTCCGTCGCACCGGATCCGTCCCCCTCGTCCATCCACTCGTCGCCAGAGGTCGCCGCCATGCCCTGCATCCCGCATCGCCAGCCGTCGTCCCCTGCTTCATGAACGAGACGGCCAGCGTTGCCCCTTCGTTGACTTGGTCCAGCGCCAGCGTGGCCGGCCTCCAAGTCCCAGCGCTCCTCCAGCCCAGCTGATTCTCCGCTTCTGGCCGAGAGCCCGATGTGAGCAGCCACCCAACCCCTCCTCTATGTTGGCCCAACATGCACCAGATTCGGTCTGCCATGTTTTTTTTCTGCTCTGGACGAATTTGTCTATTATTCCAGAGACTGCATATTTACATATTGCACCCTCATGTTCATGCATTTAATAACTCCACAACCGTGCATCGGATTAAAATGATTTAAATAAGTAAAATGCTTAGTTTTTCATCTAGTTTCATAATATGCTGCTTCCATCCATGTTTGAAATGTTCAACTTGCTGTTTGCATTAATTTGCTTAAATGCCATGCTAAAATGATTTATTTCATAACTAAATAACCGTAGCTCCATTTTAAATAAACTTTATATGTAAATGGGTGGAAAAATGCATAGATGAACATGGTAGCATTACTTTGCATGTTTAACAACACTAAAATATGCTTTAGGACAGAACAGCACCATAACCAAAATATGCACATGGGGATTTTCCGGAATTGTTGTTTGTTATTCCGGCCTCATTTAAACTTGCCTAAATAGGTAGTTTTCATATGCTTCACCGCTTGCCATGTTTAACAACATTTAATATTGTGGGTTACTTAAATGAGAGAGAACTAAATAATTGATGTGGTGTTTCGTCAATATGCAACTCGTTGCATATTGAGCTCCACTTAACTTGTAGTTTTTCTTGTGCACTTTGCCATGCCATGCTCATTAAATCGGACATGCATCATACTTGATTGTGCATCATGCCATGTTTATGTGATGGTTGTTTACTATGTTGCTTGCTTCTTTCCGGGTTGCTTCTCTCGTTAGCTTCGGTTTCGTTCCGGAGTTGTGAGGATTCGTTCGTCTACATCCGTTTGTCTTCTTCATGGACTCGTTCTTCTTCCTTGCGGGATCTCATGCAAGATGACCATACCCTCCAAATCACTTCTATCTTTGCTTGCTAGTTGCTCGCTCTTTTGCTATGCTGCGATACCTACCACTTGCTATATCATGCATCCCATGTTGCCATGTCAAGCCTCTAACCATCCTTTCCTAGCAAACCGTTGTTTGGCTAAGTTTCCGCTTTTGCTCAGCCCCTCTTATAGCGTTGTTAGCTGCAGGTGAAGTTGAAGTTTGTTCCATGTTGGAACATGGATATGTTGGGATATCACAATATCTCTTATTTAATTAATGCATCTATATACTTGGTAAAGGGTGGAAGGCTAGGCCTTATGCCTGGTGTTTTGTTCCACTCTTGCCGCCCTAGTTTCCGTCATACCGGTGTTATGTTCCTTGATTTTGCGTTCCTTACGTGGTTGGGTGATTTATGGGACCCCCTTGACAGTTCGCTTTGAATAAAACTCCTCCAGCAAGGCCCAACCTTGGTTTTACCATTTGCCTACCACCTACACCTTTTCCCTTGGGTTTTCGCGAGCCCGAGGGTAATCTTTATTTTATCCCCCTGGGCCAGTGCTCCTTCGAGTGTTGGTCCGAACCGAGCAACCTGCAGGGCCACCACGGGGAAACTCGAGGCCTGGTTTTACTCGTAGCTTGACTTATCCGGATGTGCCCTGAGAACGAGATATGTGCAGCTCCTATCGGGATTTGTCGGCACAATCGGGCGGCTTTGCTGGTCTTGTTTTACCATTGTCGAAATGTCTTGTAGCCGGGATTCCGAGACTGATCGGGTCTTCCCGGTAGAAGGAATATCCTTCGTTGACCGTGAGAGCTTATAATGGCCTAAGTTGGGACACCCCTGCAGGGTATTATCTTTCGAAAGTCGTGCCCACGGTTATGAGGCAGATGAGAATTTGTTAATGTCCGGTTGTAGAGAACTTGACACTTGACTCAATTAAAATACATCAACCGCGTGTGTAACCGTGATGGTCTCTTTTCGGCGGAGTCCGGGAAGTGAACACGGTTTGAGTTATGTATGAACGTAAGTAGTTTCAGGATCACTTCTTGATCACTTCTAGCTTCACGACCATGCCTTGCCTATCTTCTCGCTCTCATTTGCGTATGTTAGCCACCATATATGCTTAGTGCCTGCTGCAGCTCCATCTCATTACTTCATCCCTCGTATAAGCTTAAATAGTCTTGATCTCGCAGGTGTGAGATTGCTGAGTCCTCGTGACTCACGGATTCTACCAAAACAGTTGCAGGTGCCGAGAAACCAGTGCAGATGACGCAACCAAGCTCAAGTGGGAGTTCGACGAGGAACTTGGTCGTTACTATGTTTCTTTCCCTGATGATCAGTAGTGGAGCCCAGTTGGGACGATCGGGCATTTAGCAGTTGGGTTGTCTTGTTTTATTTTGGTTCCGTAGTCGGACCTTGATTGTATCATGATTGATGTATGTTAAATTTATGTATTGTGTGAAGTGGCGATTGTAAGCCAACTCTTTATCCCATTCTTGTTCATTAGATGGGATTGTGTGAAGATGACCCTTCTTGCGACAAAACCACCATGCGGTTATGCCTCTAAGTCGTGCCCCGACACGTGGGAGATATAGCCGCATCGTGGGCGTTACAGGCTTCTTTGGCCTCTTTTATTTTTTTGTAAAGTCCAGAGACTCATCCCAACTTGTGAGCGAATCATAGCTTCCATCATCCTTTCCTCACATGGTACAATGCTCTAATAATGATGATCATCACACTTTTATTTACTTACAACTCAAGAATTACAACTCGATACTAGAACAAGGATATGACTCTATATGAATGTCTCCGCTGGTGTACCCGGATGTGCAATGATCTAGCATGGCAATGGCATCAAAAAACAGACAAGCCATGAAAAGGTCATGTTGGCTATCTTACGATCATGCAAAGCAATATGACAATGATGGTATGTGTCATAATAAAACGAAACGGTGGAAGTTGCATGGCAATATATCTCGGAATGGCTATGGAAATGCCATAATAGGTAGGTATGATGGCTGTTTTGAGCAAGGGTATATGGTGGGTTTAATGCACCAGCGGAAGTTGCACCGTACTAGAGAAGCTAGCAATGGTGGAAGGGTGAGAGTGCGTATAATCCATGGACTCAACATTAGTCATAAATAACTCACATACTTATTGCAAAAATTTATTAGCTATCGCAACAAAGTATTACACGCATGCTCCAAGGGGATAGATTGGTAGGAAAAGACCATCGCTCGTCCCCGACCGCCACTCATAAGGAAGACAATCAATAAATAAACCATGCTCCGACTTCATCACATAATGGTTCACCATACGTGCATGCTACGGGAATCACAAACTTTAACACAAGTATTTCTACCAATCCACAATTACTCACCAGCATGACTCTAATATCACCATCTTTATATCTCAAAACAATCATAAGGAATCAAACTTCTCATAGTATTCAACGCTCTTGATATGAAAGTTTTTATTATATCCCTCTTGGATGCCCATCATATTAGGACTAAATTCATAACCTAAACAAATTACCATGATGTTTAGAGAGACTCTCAATATAATATAAGTGAATCATGAGGGTTCAACAATTTCTATAAAATAAAGCCACCGTTGTGCTCTAAAAAGATATAAGTGAAGCACTAGAGCAAATTGCCTAGCTCAAAATATATAAGTGAAGCACATAGAGTATTCTAATAAATTCGCGATTCATGTGTGTCCCTCTCAAAAGGTGTGTCCAGCAAGGGATCATCGGGGTGATGTAGCAAAGATGAGATAAGTATTTCCCTCAGTTTTGAGAACCAAGGTATCAATCCAGTAGGAGATACACACAAGTCTCCAATCTATGCACCTGCACAAACAATCAAACACTTGCACCCAACGCGATAAAGGGGTTGTCAATCCCTTCACCGTCACTTGTAAGGATGAGATCTGATAGAGATAGATATAAAAGATTACTAAAATGTAAAACAAAGTAAAAAAAATGAATTGCAACTAGCTATTTTTGGGTTTTTTGGTTTATAGATCTGGAAATATATAATGGAAAATAGACCCGGGGGCCATAGGTTTCACTAGATGCTTGTCTCTTGAAGGAAAATAATAGGTGGGTGAACAAATTACTGTCGAGCAATTGATAGAAATATGCAACATTATGACGATATCCAAGGCAATGCTTATGAATATAGGCATCATGTCTGTGTCAAGTAGACTGACTCCTGCCTGCATATACTATTATTACTCCACACATCGACGGCTATCCAGCATGCATCTAGAGTATTAAGTTCATAAGAACGGAGTAACGCCTTAAGTAAGATGACATGCTGTAGAGGGATAAACTCAAGCAACATGATGAAAACCCCATCTTTTTACCCTTGATGGCAACAATACAATATGTGCCTCACTACCCCTACTTTGTCAAGATTGAAATCAAAACTAAGCACCTCTCCCATTACAAGAAGAACCAATCTTGTTGGCCAAACCAAACTGATAATTCGAAGAGAAATACAAAGATATCAAATCATGCGTATAAGAATTCAGAAAAGATTCAAATAATACTCATAGATAAACTGATCATAAATCCACAATTCATAGGATCTCGACAAACACACCGCAAAAGAATATTACATCAGATAGATATCCAAGAACATCGAGGAGAACATGGTATTGAGAATCAAAGAGAGAGAATAAGCCATCGACATACTAGCTATGGACCCGTAGGTCTGTGGTAAACTACTCACGCTTCACCGGAAGGGCAATAGAGTTGATGTAGAAGCCCTCCATGATCGAATCCCCCTCCGGAAGGATGCCAGAAAAGGCCCCAAGACGGGATCTCATGGGAACCGAAGGTTACGGTGGCGTAAAAGTATTTTTGTGGACCCCTCTGGTCATTTGGGAATATTCGGGAATTTATAGGCCAAATATTAGGGTTGGAGGAGTCTCGTGGGGCCCACAAGCTAGGGGTGTCCCCCTAGGGCGCACCCTGAGGGCTTGTGGAGCCCTCGGGACTCTTCTGGTCCCCTCTCCAAGTTTGTTGGGTGTCTTCTGATCCAAGAAAAATCTTCGTAAAGTTTTATTCCGTTTGGACTCTGTTTGATCCTCCTTTTCTGTACAACTCAAAAACAAGGAAAACAACAGAAACTGGCACTGGCTCTAGGTTAATAAGTTAGTCCCAACAAATAATATAAAATAGCATATTAATGCATATAAAACATCCGAAACCGATAATATAATAGCATGAACAATAAAAAATTATAGATATGTTTGAGACGTATCACTCTGGCAGCCGAAACCCGGATCGGCGGCGAGGCGCTGAAGCCCCAGTCCATCGTTAAGGCACGAGAAGCGAACAAACGAGCCCGAGCCCTATCACAGCTCCTGGAGTCTTCCCGCGCTCCATGCAAATAGGTATACGCACCCCACAGCATGGCCATCCTAGCCATGAAGTACGTGCCTCGGGTGCACAATTTCACGCTCAAAATACCATGGACATCTGTGGAGGCCAACTATCCAAGAACCAGGCACTCGACTGGATCTAGCTATGGTCACATACATATTCGGACCATAAACAGGTACCATCTAGGACCTAAACAGCATAAAGCTACGATGACTTCTCGAGACCCTCTTTCAAGGGCCCGCTCACCTATCACTACCTACCTCCTCTAGGGAACCCTCTCAAGGAGCAAAGGTGCAGACGTGAAGCAGGGCGCAGTAGGGATGTCAAACCTCTCATGAAGGTCGTGTGTCAACCTTTCCTCTGTAAAGCTTATTCTTCAAAGTATATTTAACAGTTGCTTCGGTAGTTCGGATTGTACGGTTATACCTCACAAGTTTATCAGAAATAAAATACCATCATTTACGGTCCCATTGCAGTCATTTATGTTGCATCCCCCTTTCCACTCTTCGATGCCGAAACAAACTAGTTCGATACATGCTTTCTTTAGATGCGATCGGCTAAAATAGACCGAGGGCTTGACTATTAACTCGCCCCAAGCGTCATTCTGGCACTATTTTTTCTCTCATGTGCTTGGCATATCGGATATTGCATTATATGAATTAGTTTCGAATTATGTCTTTGGTCAATAATTGGGTTGCTCGGCTCCTGTGCTTACGCTCTTACGTTTCACGTGTTTGGCTAGGAGGGTAAAGGGAGAACCACTGCAATTGTACTTCTAGCTCGCCTGGTATAGTACCTCAGTAGAGAAAGCCGACAACTGGCCGTCATACTAAGCGAGAACTGGTTGGTGATCCGATGACAAGTGTTCAACTAAAAATCGATGGAGGATATGCCGTGCTATACGAAGGGTTTGTATTAACACAAACCAAGTGATAATGGGTCTCAACCTCGGCACACCCGAACATCACAAAACACTGGGGGCTAGTCACTAGCCCCCGCAGTCAAGCTCCTAAGGCTAAGTAAGCAATAAAGCCGCATAATATGATTGCCTCGTTTCCCTTACACACTAACGCCTCAGGACACCGAGACGTCAGCTAAGGGTCATGGTGTTGAGGTAGAAACACCCCTTGTAGCATCTACAAGGGGGCTGAAGCCAACAACAAGTAACTTTCAGATTAAAATGGCCGCATAGGAGTCAAAATAAACAAACAAAGCATGATATACCTTGCAAAACAGTCACAACATAAAGCATAAAAGTTTAACTGTCATGGGATACATGATAATACGCTCATTTATGAATTACCTCTTTTGGGCACTGGGCCTCTATCGCCCGAGCACCATCCATTATGATGGGAAAATGCTACTCGGGGCACCTATGCTCCTTCCCAGGAGGCGGGGGTCCGGTGGCCATCTTGGCTGGCTTGATCTTTAGTTAATGCACCATGGTCTTCGCGAAGGAAATCTGAGCTCCCTCGATGCATACAGAGCGCTTCAATATGTCAACTCAGGGCGCGACATCGCACAACTTCTACACTAAGCCGAAGTAGCTGCTCGACAGCAGCTCTGAAGGCCATAGCCTGACGCAGAGGTCCTTCATGGCCGGCTCCGCCATCCGATGCAACTCCATCAACTACTTCATTTGGTTGTTAAGGAGGGGAGGGTGCTCGAGCGCCTCGAACTGCACCCAAAACAACCTATGCTCAGCATCACCCTCCTGGGACAGAAAGTGCCTTGATGCATCTTCCGCACTCCTCGGAAGATCCGCAAAAGTGCCTCAGGAACACCATCCTCGCGTGAGAAAAGCAAACATGTTACCACCAAAGACACTTTGCATTAAATACGGTTTACCATCTGCAATAAGCCTGACTTGGCGAGTTCTTCTCGGGCGCCTCGCACCTCCGTCTTCACCTCCTGGATCGCGAACCTCACTGAGGATAGCTCGGTGGCCTGATCCTTACTCTTATGCTCAAGGTACTCACATTTAGTGACGGCATCCTTGAGCTCTTGCTGCACCTCGACCACTCTGGCCTCGTGCTTCTCGCTGACGGTATTCACCGTTGTCAGCTCGGCGGCCGCTCGTTCGGTCGCCGCTTTTTGCTCCCCAGCCTCCTATTTCGCCTTTTGCAGCTTGGCCTTGAGGTTCTCGACCTCCGCGGCGACAAATGCAGTTATAATAAGAGCTCCTCACTTAGGGTTAATCCTGAATACCTCGCTTGATAAGGTAACCCGCAGTATTAAACAAGTCCAGTCCGGACTAACCTTGCGCTTCGTCGAACCGCTTGTTGAGAAGGTCGAGCTCTTCATCGGAGCTCTTCAGCTTTCGATTCATCTCGGCCAGCTCCATGCATTGGCGGCAGCGGCCGAAGATGAGGCATGCAGAATAGTTATACACATCAGACTCCCGATTTATTGATTTTAGATTCTCTGCCAGGTTTCTTCAATCCCGCCAGAGTCTTGGGGGCTACAATTCACTTTCTGCTATCATATGAATTTCTGAACTATTCGACCCCCGCATGAGTTTTCCAAACTCACTCAGGGCTCGGGGGCTACTATATATGAGGATTGCATGACCTTACATAATAAATTCTCTTTGCAAAAGGGTATTACATGGTTTACCTTGAAGCCTGTCAAGAGGCCGCCAAAAGCCTCCTTCAGTCCGCTTTCAATGGACCGAATACTTTGTAAAACCACACCATTAGGGTGCGGTGTTCCTCGACGATGGAGAAGTTATTGAAAGCCTCCTCCATCATGTACGGCCACCGAGTTGCGACTCGCTCTGTTGCGGGTGGTGCTTGTGGCGGGACCTCGGCTCCCCCTTCGGGGGAGGCTAGGACAGACAATTCCTGGTGCCTTGATGGCTCCGGGGCTGTCTTCGGAGAGAGCTCGGACTGTCCAAGCTCCCCCTCCTTGTTAACTAGAAGGGATCCCCCCTCCTGGTCTTCGGCGATCGAGGTATTAACCTCGACCATGAAGGCGTCGCCTCCTCCCCCGGTGTTTGGCCTAGGAAGGGTCTTCCTGGACAGCACCTCCTCGGTTTCCTCGATGACCAGAGGGGGTGTGGTGCATGACGCAGTTCGGCTCTCCTCTAGCTCGACTGGTGGGGAGTCTCCCTCCGAAACTCGGTTAGTGGGAAGGTCACGTGTCGAGCTGCGAAATTAAGAGGGGATACACATTTGGTGTTGAGCTTAATTCAGCTAACAATACGCGGGTGAATCTTCGGAAACATACCTCTAAGCCGAGGCTTGACTCGAGGTCTCCTTTGAAGAAGCTCTTCGGAAGACTCGGACTATCCAGCAGAGTCTGAGCTATCACCACAGAGGGCCACCTTGGCCCTGCATTACCTTTTTGGGGCGGGAGGAGGCTGATCCTCCTCGGCATCTTTGGACGCCTCCCTCTTTCTTGTTCATGAGGAGACACTCTCCTCCCGGTCATCTACCTGCTCCGCTCCCCCGTCAGGGGTAGAGTGGGCCTGGGTTTCCCTGGATTTGTTGTCCGGAGGTCCTCTAGGGTGGAGGCCCTCTCTGGCCTTCGTCTTCTCCACCTTCTTCTTCTCCTTCTTTTCAGGCGCCTTGTACGGCACCACGGCTAGCATTTCCACCATTAGGGTCGTCCTGGGGGCCTCGGGTAGAGGGGCCGGGCTATTGATCTGCCTGGCCTTCTGCGGCTAGCTCTACGGATGGAAGGAGAGGGAGTTAAGTATTTTGCCAAAAAGAAAATCCGAACCTGAAAATAAAGTTAATCATACCTCTCGAGGAGGGTTTTCGGCGTCGAGGCCGATGTCTTCATCTTCTGCCGGCCAGTCCTTCTCGGGTTTTAACATCACCTTCCACGGCTTGGCGTGGGTGGTGTGGTAGAAGCAGAGCACGGTGGCGGGGTCTTCGGGTTTATAAGACCACATGAGGACAACCCGGTCTTGGAAAGGGAGGAGGTGGCGACGGAGCATGATCTGAACCACACTGGTTAGTTCGACCTTCTTCTTTATCATTTGGGAGGTGCGCTTTTGCAGCAACTCCACCTCCGTCGGCGAACCCTAGTCGAGGCCCTTCTTGGTCCATGCCACCAGCCTCGTAGAAGGTCCGGATCTGAATTTAGGGGTTGACGCCCGGCCCGCACCGCATGGTTTGGTGATATAAAACCACTCGTTCTGCCAGTTCTTGACGGTATCTATGAAGGTACCTTCCGACCACTCAACCTAGGGAAGCTTGCTAATCATCGCCCCCTCCCCCCTAACACACAATATGCCTGCTGGCTCTCAACTATATTCGGCTTGACATTGAAGACCTTTAGCCACAAGCCGAAGTGTGGCTGGACCCGAAGAAAGGCCTGGCAGACAAGGATAAAGGCCGAGATGTGCAAGAAAGAGTTTGGAGCGAGATCATGGAAATCTAACCCTTAAAAGAACATCAGACCCCTGACAGTGAAGGGGGGAAGCCTAGCCCCCGGATGAAGTGGGGAACGAATACTACTCTTTCGCCTGGCCTGGGCATGGGGATGACCTGGCCCTCCTCCAGAGCATGGTGGGCAACGTTGGCCGGAAGATAGCCGTCGCGCTTCAGCTGTTGGATGTCATCGTCGGTGACGCTAGAGGCCTCCCACTTGCCCTTGGAACCAGAACAGGCCATGGCCGGATTGTGGGGTGGCCGGAGAAGTTTTGAAGGAGGAATGGATATGGGCACTAAGAGCTCAAGAGATTGGGAAGGTGACAGCAACGGGGAAACTGGAGCGTATGGAGAACTTGGTGGCTTTTTCCCTTTTATAAGTTGTCGTAAGCCTAAGGGTCCCTTTTGTTACGACGCAGACCTCGCCACTTCCCGATATAATCGTGCCATTATGCGTGCATGGGAAACCCAAGTCATTGATCATATCCATTGGAAACGGGCATGATCTTCATATTGATGAGATGTGCCAATGGAACAGCGGCCTTGAACTGTGAATCAAGTTTTCATAACTGGTTGGTGGCTATGACTGGTTGTGACCTTTCGCTAAAAAGTTGTCAGATAAAGGCAGTGTTTATACTGGGATGGCTGTCCTGCGGGGTTAAGTTACATAAGCACTTTGGGGCTTGTGATGTCGCTTTGCAGGCGTGTGGCCAGAGATTCTACAGACGACCTTGATGAAAGGAACTAGTACGCAAAGCCGATAATTCTTCACATACACTTCGGCTTCGAAGACTAGTTCGGGGGCTACCAAGGGTGTCCCAGATAGGGGGGGTCCTTGGATTCTGTAAAGGAAGGCCAAGCTTCAGATGACTCCGTGCTCTAGAAGGACAGCTCCGAAGACCCGCTGTGTACTCCAAGACAAGATAATGGCGTATGTGTGTTTATCCTATGTTGGTGACCAACCATGTGTAACCCTAGGTACCCCTGGAATCTATATAAGCCAGAGGGTTTAGTCCGTAGAGGCCAAGAACCATCATCCTACTCATCTAGGGTTTAGTTCATCCGACCTCGTGGTAGATCAACTCTGTAACCATCATACACACATCAATATAATCAAGCAGGACGTAGGGTATTACCTCTTCGAGAGGGCCCGAACCTGGGTAAATATTGTTCATGTGTTCCATGTTCCCCGTTGATCCAAGATCCACAGCTCGGGACCCCCTACCCGAGGTCCGCCGGTTTTGACACCGACAGTAACACTGTCCCCTCTCTCTTTTCTCTCATTTTTTTTGTTGGGCTCTTTTGGCCTCTTCTCTCTCTCTCTCTCTCTCTCTCTCTCTCTCTCTCTCTCTCTAATTTATTTCCTCACTGGGACAATGCTCTAATAATGATGATCATCACACTTCTATTTACTTACAACTCGATAAAACTGAAACATATGACTCTATATGAATGCCTTTGGCATTGTACCAGGATGTGCGATTATACTAGCATAACATGTATGATAATGATGAACGGTGGATGAGCCACAAATACTATTTCAGCTATTTGATCATGCAAAGCAATATGAAAATGAAGGTGTATGTCATAATAACGGAACGGTAAAAGTTGCATGACAATATATATCGGAATATCTATGAAAATGCCATGATAGGTAGGTATGGTGGCTGTTTTGAGGAAGATATAAGGAAGCTTATGCGTGAGAGAGCGTATCATATCACGGGGTTTGGATACACCAGAGAAGTTTCTCGAGGTGAGAAAGGGCATAGCACGGTACCGAAGAGGCTACCAAATTGCGGAAAGGTAAGAGTGTGTATAACCCATGGACTCACATTAGTCATAAAGAACTCACATACTTATTGCGAAAATCTATTAACCCTCGGAGCAAAGTACTACTACACATGCCCCACGGAGGGAGGTTGGTAGGAGTTAATCATCGCGCGCCCCTGAGCTCTACGCAAGGAAGACACTCAGTAATAAATCATGCTCCAACTTCTTAGCATAACTAAAGACTATACGTGCATGCTTCAGGAATCACAAACCTTAACACCGATATTCTTACTAAACCATAATTATTCACTAGTACCTCCCACATATTACCATCTCAATATCACAAAACTATTGCAAGGAATCAAACTTATCATACTCAGTGATCTACATGAAAGTTTTTATTATATCCTTCTTGAATACCTATCATATCAGGACCAATTTCATAACCCGTGCATATTGCCATTGCTATTTATTAGACTCTCAAAAAGATAAAAGTGAGGCATTAGAGTGCAACTATTTCTTTAAAATATAACCATCGACTTGCTCTAAAAGATATAAGTGAAGCACTAGAGCAACTACATAGCTCAAAAATATAAGTGAAACACATAGAGTATTCTAACAAATCACGAATAAATGCATGTCCCTCTCAAAAGGTGTGTGTGCAACAAACAATGATTATGGAAAACTAAAAAGCTAACAAAGCAAATCACGAATAAATGAGTCACCTAGAAGAAGTATTAGAAGAGATGAATCGCCTCGAAGAGAGAGAAGGAGTAGAGATGATTGTTATGAATGAAGATCTTCCCGGAGAAGCAAGGATTCAGAGAGGAAAGACAAGTAAACAAAAAGATACTCAAGAACAAGATATCAAGCTCACGTTGGTGAATGGGTTTCCGGCTCCAACTCCGACAACCAATCCAAGAGAAGCTAACACTCCAACTCCGACTATAGTCAAGATGAAGGTGTTGCCGGACTAGCTCTTGTATCCTCCAACTCCTATGACTTATTTGATTCACCAAAGGAAGGAATTGGAAAATGCTTCATGGCTAAAGGCCCCAAGGTATCACACCCATAATTCGTTGACTTTAATAGTGACGAGGGAGTAAGCAATTTGATGAGATTGTTCGCAAGCAAGGATGGCACTGGAAGAACCAAGGTGTTGGTTTTGAACGAAAGTTCAATGCCAATGGAGTTGAGTGGGAAGAAGATCAATACCCCAAGACGAAGTTTGTTCCTCAACATGAGAAGTACGATCCTACTTATTTCAAAGGGACACAAGCTAAGATGATCTTCCACCACAAGACCACAAGCTAAAAGGTAAGGACAAGCTTCAAGAAGAGATTGACTCATTTGCAGAACCACCTCAAGCCTTGGTCAAGTGGGTTCCCAAGACGACTTCAAGTTCTACTTCATCAAGTACAACTACAACTCTAAGGATTCCCATCAGCTTGATGTGGGTCACAAAGAAGAAGAACTAGACAGTTCTTGAGGGTGACTCCGCCAACAAACTCCACTCATATTCATTCATGGCAAGAACTTATGCAAACAACTCAAACATGGCGACGACGGCCTCCCATGGTCTACTTTTCCTCCATGTTCGTGGTGGTCGCGGACGTACCGGCTTCGTGGCCCTGCCGCGGGGGAGCGGGGGACCCGGAGTTGGCGACGTCGTCATCGGTGCCCCATTCAAATGCCTCCTCCGCCGCGTTAACCTCCACAAACATGGCTTCTTTCTCCGCCCGCCAGACGTGTTTCCTCCATCACTCGCGGTGGATTTGCTGGGAGACGGCGTTCGCAAGCCTGGACGGGTGAGGACGGCCTTGCGAGGGCGGTGGCGCCGGCTCTAGAGAGCTTGCTGGCAAGCCAGGCTATGGCAACCCATGTCGTTGCAATGGCGAAGAGCTCCTTCTTCTTCTTGTTGGAGAGGTCGTCCCACAAGACTTCGGAGCCGGAGGCCATGACGGATGTGGTATAAGGAGGAGATGGAGAGCGGAGGTGTGGTGTGATTCTTGCTCGGCGTCTGACCACTTTTAAATAGTGGGCAAATGCGAGGCGCCAGCTGGAGAGGTGTATAATGTCGGTCGGCACAAGGACGGACATGTGGCGCTCGGGGCACCGGAGTACTTTCCTCGACACACTCGCTGGTTTCATGGAGGTATGTGGGCAGATGCATGTCTTTCAATGAAGAGAGAAGGCGTGCGCAATGGGCGTGTAGCGGGCGATGTTCTCGTCTGGTGAGCCGCTTCAGTGCCGCCTATAGTGAGCGATCGCGTCCACTCTGGGCCGGCATGAATACGGAGCTGACGCTCTGGCAGGAAAGCACGAGGTGAGGAAGTCCGCTTTGCAGGGAAAAGGATGTTTGGACCAGCCCGCGAATGGATAGAGTATTGCGTTGTATGACAAAATACAGGGCGATTTGGGGTCGGCGTTGGAGATGCGTTAGGCCCTTCCCGGTGCTCCATCATGGACAGGTGCTAAGCATGCCACATAAGCGAAAAAATGACATCGCACAACAATTAAGGAGGAGAGAGAGCACTTTGATGACCCCAGAAAGAACCAATGCCAAGCGGGTGAACCTAGGCAAACCACTTAGGCCCCTCCCAATGCTCCACCTTGTACAGGTGCTAAGGCTGCCATGTAGGCAAAAAGTCTGATGTGGCAAGATAATTAAGAGGAGAGAGATGAGTGTGGTGACCCCAGAAAGAAACAATGCTAAGCGCGAGAATCTAGGCAAAAGACTTAAATGGAAGAATCTCACCAATGAATGAAGAACTTTAGTTGCAAACTCATTAAATGAAGGATGCTTAGCACCAACAATGTTAAGCACATATGCATTGAGACTAGCCACAGTGGGAGTAACTTCGGTAGTAACATCGAGTCCAACTCAGCAAATTTGCTTATGTGGCAATGAGTTAATGAGGAGAGATGTGGTACTAGTAACTTAGCTAGTTACTGTAACATCACATGTCCCAATGCAATATGAGTCTATAACCTAATAAATGAAGCTTTGCATGTTACCACACTTATGTTACTACCCACTATTAAGGTAGTAACATAGTCTAGAGAAATGTGTATGTTACTCGCCATTGTGGCTAGTCTGAGGGCTTTAGTTGCTAAAGTTTTTAATGTGCTTAGCACCTCAGGTAAGCACCAATGCATGAGAAGTAGTCTTAAATGAAAGAAGCTAACCAATGCATGAAAGAGTTTAGGTGCTAAATCATTGAATAAAGTGAGCTTAGCAACAAGTTAAGCACTCATACACTCGGGAGTTGAGTTGCTAAGCTATTTTAATGCATTTGGCAGCACCTTTGCATTGGAAGAGGTCTTACATTTTGTCCTGAATAGTTTTTTTTTTCTTAACAGTAAATAGTCCCATTCGCTTGTCGCACCACACAACGCCCACCGTTGGCCTACTCTCTCCATCCGGTCCACCTGGAATCGTCCGAGAGACTTGGCGCACCGAGTCCCAACCAACGAGGAGAAGCAGTACTCCCGATCAAGCGGAGCATATACTACCTACTCCCTCCATTCCAATTTACTTGTCTAGAACTAAAATACATGTAGATACATCCATACCTGCGACAACTAATTCGGAAACGGAGGGAGTACATCGAACTCACCTCACCTTCGCTTGCGACGAGGCGCAACCACGCCAGCTAAAATAAACTACTCCTAGTACCAAGGTGAAGCAGAGCAGAGCAATGGCTACAGCCCACAGGTAACCATGGGTGTGTTTCGTGGACGGAGAAGATAGCAGCGGCAGGGGCGGGACAGGAGAGCAGTTGGGAGACCGGCGGCCCGTCATGTGGACGCAGTCGCGAGGGCTGGGCAGCGGCCGGCGTGCCGGGCTCCGGCGCATCGCGGATTACATCGGCGACGACCACACCGACGCGTCCGACAACGAGTCGTTCATCACGTCGCACAGCGACGAGCTCCTCGCGTCGACGTCGGCCGCGGGCGGTGCCGGCAGCGGCGTCGGAATGCTGCCGGCGTTCCTCGCGGACCAGAGCGACCTTGTGGAGGTCATGCTGGAGCTGGACGAGGAGTCCATGGTGGTGCGCAGCGTGACGCCCACCGCGGGGCCATCGGCGCTGGTCGGAGCCGGGGCCGGGGCCGGGAAGCACACGCCGGGGAGCGGGCGCAACCTGAGCCGGAGCTCGTCGACCTCGTCCAAGATACGCAGGACGTTCGCGTGGCTGCGGTCGCCGGCGCCCGAGCAGCCGCGGGACGCGGCGATGGCGTCCCGAGAGCGGCGCCGCGTCCAGGCCAGGCTGGACCGCTCGCTGTCCGGCGCGAGGCGCGCGCTGAAGGGCCTCCGGTTCATCAGCCACGCCACGGGCTCCACCGAGGCCACCGCGCTCTGGGGCGCCGTCGAGGAGCGCTTCGACGCCCTCTCCCGCGACGGCCTCCTCGCCCGCGACGACTTCGGCGACTGCATCGGTACGCCGTGCATGCATGCCACTTCGGTTCACGACATGATCGCGAGTCGGCACTGGTGATGAACCATTGACGGTCGGTTTCAGGGATGGTGGACTCGAAGGAGTTCGCGGTGGGCATCTTCGACGCGCTGGCGCGGCGGCGGCGGCAGAACCTCCAGCGGGTCACCAAGGAGGAGCTCCACGACTTCTGGCTCCAAATCTCCGACCAGAGCTTCGACGCGCGGCTGCAGATCTTCTTCGACATGTACGTACGGCCCAGCCAGCCACCTAATGATCACGTCGTTCCCCTGTTCTCTCCGGCCCGCGCCGGTGGCTCACGCATTTCCTGCTGCCATTCCCAAAACAAATTTCAGGGTGGACACCAACGTCGACGGGAGGATCACGAGGGAGGAAGTGCAGGAGGTGCCGCCTTGATCCACTAAAACAAATCTGCTTCTTATTACAGTACCACTACTAGTTTAAACCGCCGAACGGTAACAAGTTTGGAAGATTCCATCGTGCTGAACTGCTGATGCATCATGCTTTGTTACTGCCGACATCTTACTGCTTGCTTACTGTATTGAAATTTAATTACCATCATTTGTTAATCACTGCTTGATTCCGGCAGCTGATCGTCCTGAGCGCGTCGGCGAACAAGCTGTCGAAGCTCAAGGAGCAGGCCGAGGAGTACGCGCTGCTCGTCATGGAGGAGCTCGACCCTGAGGGCCTCGGCTACATAGAGGTACCGCACCCGGGGCACCCGTACAAACACAGTAGCACTACTTCCTAGGTAGTACTGTATTTGACATGGCACGTGGGCGCATGCAGCTGTGGCAGCTGGAGGCGCTGCTCCTGCAGCGCGACGCCTACATGAGCTACAGCCGGCCGCTCAGCAGCGGCAGCGGCAGCGCGGCGCAGTGGAGCCAGGACATCGGCGACGGAGACGCGCAGGAGAAGCCGGCGACGGCGGCGGCGGAAGGACGGGGCGGGTGGCGGCGGTGGAGCCCGCGGCGCGCGGCGGGGAGGGCGCGCGTGGCGGCGGAGGAGAACTGGCGGCGCGCGTGGGTGCTCGCGCTGTGGGTCGCGGCGATGGCGGGGCTGTTCGCGTGGAGGTTCGCGCAGTACCGGCGGTCGGCGTGGCGTTCGAGGTGATGGGGTACTGCCTGCCGACGGCCAAGGGCGCCGCCGAGACGCTGAAGCTCAACATGGCGCTCGTGCTCCTCCCCGTCTGCCGCATCACGCTCACGCGGCTCCGCTCCTCGTGGGCGCGCTTCCTCGTGCCCTTCGACGACTGCATCGCCTTCCACAAGGTGATAGCCATGGCGATCGCGGCGGGGATCTGCCTGCACGCGGGGAACCATCTGGCGTGCGACTTCCCGCGGCTGATCGCGTCGAGCCCGGGGGAGTACCGGCCGCTGGCCGGCTTCTTCGGGGAGGAGAGGCCGACGTACAGGGGCCTGCTGTCCGGCGTGGTGGGCGTGACCGGGGTGGTGATGGTGGTGCTGATGGCCGTCTCCTTCACCCTGGCGGCGCGGCCGCTGCGGAGGGCGTCCACCCGGACCCGGCTGCCCTCCCCGCTGGGCCACCTCGCCGGGTTCAACGCCTTCTGGTACTCCCACCACTTGCTCGTCGTCGTCTACCTGCTGCTGCTCGTGCACGGCTGGTTCATCTTCCTCATCACCAAGTGGTACCAGAGGACGGTACGTAATTACTCCTTACTACCACTAGTTACTTCACTTTTCTGTACACTTTTTGTTTATCTTCACTGCATTGTTACTGTCGCGGTCTGTTTTTAGTTGTTGGTTAGTGACTGCGGCGTGTACTTATTTTACCTAATTTTATTTCATGACGCTGACACTCGTCTGATTTGGGCCTTCCAAAAGTAAAGCATCGCGATTGCACGGGCACTAGGGTCGTCGTCTTGGCTGTTAAGCTGATGGGCACCGGGCACCACGGAAAAGGAAAGACAATGTAGTTCAAACGTTGCGCCCATGATATTCTTGAGATCCAAGCCACCGGCAGCTTATTTCCTTTACGTGCTTTGGGTATGCATATACTTAATAATCTAATCTATAAAGAAGAATGCAGTTGCATCGTGCACATGGTACAGCTGAGATAATTAATGTCCACTTCTAAAAAAGATGATCAATGTCCATTCACTATAGGTAGATGAATTTACATTGCAAAGACCTTGGCCAGTGCTCCACCTTGCAGCAGTGAGTTAATAATCACTATAGGAGTAGGTGGTAAACGAGTTGTTTGTGAAGTGATTAGACATCATGCGCACTGCACACGACGCGTACGTGAGGGTCCCTACTCACAGAATCTCGTGTTTGGCTCGGTACGGGCGACCGCGACCGTATCGCCCTGCCGCTGCACACGGGCGACACCATGTCGGGTTGGTGGCGCGTTTTTGTCAGGAACCCTCAAGCATATCCGCATGCCATTAACGCACGTTCGCATCCGGCACGGGCAGACGCCATCACGCCGCTGTCTCGTCGTGCTCCTGTGCCCGTGCGCCGATGACGAGACGAATCAACCAGAATTCAATCGCGTGTGCTCCACCACCGTACCATCAGTAGGAGTACTAACCATTGCTTATTTCAGATGCAATGGACCTGTGATGCATACAATAGACCTGTGATTTTCTACACTTGGACCTGCCTGTCAAGTGATTTATCTGGTGCTAACATTATAATGATCTTTGTGGTGAACTGTAGACATGGATGTACATAGCCGTGCCGTTCGCCCTTCACGTCGGTGAACGAACGCTGCGGGCGCTGCGTTGCAAGGCCTACGCGGCCAAGATCCTCAAGGTAAGGTAACCGACAATCTGAAAGCAAAGTTCAGTGTCTGAACGCCAAACATTAATATTAATCACAACTCCGGGTAAAAAATAAATAAAGAATAAATAGAAAGAGCATAATTTGCATTATCCAAAGTGCGCTGATTAGGTCTTGTGATCCATTTCTCCCCTGCCATGCCAAATCAAATGGAAGCACTAAGAATGATACGAAATAGCTATGGAATTCCGTTTCGAAAAAAAAATAGCTATGAAATGTTTTTTATTTCAGGATTATTGTTTTGGAATTCTATAATTACTATTTTTATATAAGTCAGGATATTGTCATGTGGATGGGAGTGGTAGGATAAGGTCATGGGGGTAGGTCCATATTGTTGGATATTTATGTGGCTTTCAACATTTATTCAAGGTCATGGGGGTAGGTCCATATTGAACATTTTGAAATCACTTCAGATCAAATCAACTTCTTCACCATTTATAAGCAGAAACTGAGTAGCTGACCGAGGAGGAAAATAAGGATAAGCATCCAAGAATGGCGTACATTGTTAACTTTTCCTTACCAGCGTGAAGTAATGAAACTAGGCGAACACATCCTCATGTTCTTACTTAATTTGATGATGCCCTCAGGTGTGCCTTCTACCAGGAAACGTGCTGACCATAACGATGTCAAAGCCCTACGGATTCAGATACAGAAGCGGACAATATGTTTTCCTTCAGTGCCCAACAATTTCTTCGTTTGAATGGTTTGTCACCTGCTCATTCTGTCAACAGACAACATTGCTCTCGGATTGTACTACTGTATTGAGCTAATCCCCATTGTTCAGGCACCCCTTCTCCATCACTTCAGCCCCTGGAGACGACTACATCAGCGTTCACATCCAGACCAGGGGAGACTGGACACAAGAGCTCAAGCACATCTTCGTAGAGAACTACTTCTCGCCATGCCTGCCCAGCAGAGCTTCATTTGGCGAGATAGGCATGCCAGAACAGAAGAGGTTATTAATACTGCATCTCCTTGTCAATGTCATGCCTCCACTGTCAGTTCCTTCTTTGACTACCTGAAGGGTCACTGAGCAATGTCTCGTCTCATCTCTGCTGCAGCCCTCCGAGGTTGCTTGTCGACGGCCCGTATGGTGCTCCGGCGCAGGATTTCAGGAACTACGATGTCTTGCTTCTCGTCGGCCTCGGGATCGGTGCGACGCCTTTCATAAGCATTCTAAGGGATCTGCTCAACAACATTAAGCTGGCTGATGAGCTGATGGTACGGTCTGATGAGCCCAACAACATCGTTCTGTGCCGATGACCCTAAACCCTAAACCTTTTGCATCTTTTTAGGACCTATCAATGGAGACCAGCAGGTCCGAGGACAGCAGCAACACCTTCAGCGTGTCGACGGCGAGCAGCAACAAGAGGAGAGCATACCGGACAAGCCGCGCGCACTTCTACTGGGTTACAAGGGAGCCCGGATCGTTTGAGTGGTTCAAGAGCGTGATGGATGAGGTTGCTGAAATGGACAAGAAGGTGACGGTCTCATCCTTCCTTCTGCATGTGCCGCTGCTCATCTTGCCATGTTGGTTACTGATGATGATGCTTGATGTTGTTCTCATGGTGGCGACCCAGGGTGTCATAGAGCTGCACAACTATCTCACAAGCGTGTACGAGGAGCGCGACGCAAGGACGACTCTGCTCTCTATGGTGCAAGCCCTCAACCATGCCAAGAATGGTATAGACATAGTATCAGGCACCAGGGTAAGACACTTCACACATATAGTATATGATAAATTTATGTATGCGTATTGAAAAAAAAACTCACTACCAAAATTAACAAAAATCAGGGCTCAGCAAAAGAAGTGGAAAGTCTGTTGAGGTTGACAGAAACTGAAAATGTGTTCTGTGATCATGACAGGTCAGGACACATTTTGCAAGACCTAACTGGAGGGAAGAGTTCACAAGAATCTCTGCCAAGCACCCCGGTTCGACAGTTGGTAATATTCTTCTCCAATTTGTTGGTATTTTTTCCCTCTAGGGATGGCCAAGTAGGCATCTAAAAGTACCCAGCGTTGAGCATTTTATCAATTGTACTATCATTTTGATCACTGAAATTATTCGTGCATGCATGCAGGGGTCTTTTACTGTGGCAAGCCCACACTAGCTAAAGAACTGAAGAAACTATCACTTGAGATGAGCCGCAAGACGATGACTCGCTTCCATTTCCATAAGGAGTATTTCGAATAGAATAGAATACAAACACATCTGATAACCATAGTAACAAATATTGATTACAAAAATTCAATGTTTTTTTGGAAGAAACCTTGCCCTCTTCACCATTTGTAAATGTACATAGTATAAAGTAGAAGGCGGTTAGAAGCATTTTTATTAACAATATGAGAAGGGAATACTATTCTGTTTGATATGCACGTATAGTTTATAGCTACCTGTAAAAATATATCAAATGTTAAGCATACAAGAGACTGAGGGCACCATCTTCCTTGGGTCAGCAGATGCTTGGCTTGGATCATCATTGCTTTTTTTTTGTACCCTCTGCCAAGGCATAGTGTTGGTCTTGTATGGCTTTGCTCTTTACCGACGTGATAGTGTGTGTCTATGTGTTACTGTTGATTGTGTGGATCCCAATTGTGCAGAAGTTGGACATGTGCTTATTGTGTTTATGTCCCCTTAATTAGGAGAAGAAGGGGACGAGGAGATGCCGAAATGCACAAAGGAGAAGGTTTGTGAAGACCCCGAAATTTCCAGGCTCCAACCCCAAAACTTCTGGGCCAATGCGCTGCCTGACCATGCAAACTCTCTGAACAGCTTGGATCCTCCCCGAAACTCCCCCCTCCTCCCTCAAACTTTTAGCCAGCCCCAGAACTTCTGGCTCTGACTACTCCAGCACATGCAAACTCTCTGGATAACCCGAAACCACCACGAAACCAGCCCTGGAACATCAGTCCCCCAAAACTTTTGAGCAATCCTAGAACTTTGGTCCTGCGCATAGTGAGAGAGGTCACGAGCCCATGTAACTTTACCCGCTCACTTATCCCTTGGTGGCTAGACTACATAAGCCATACTCCGCTCCAGATCTTACGTTAGTGAAGTTTGAGGGCTCCCGCGACCCGCCCCCGCCCCCGAAACACTTGCCGCCGCCGCCTTCCCCTGTCCGTCTCCGGCGGGATCCGGCCGCCCTTGCCGGCGCGCGACCCAGATTCGGCCCCCCTTTCCCCGCCCTTCCTTCCCCGCCCCTCCTTCCGCCCTCACGCCTCTGCTCTCGGCTTCGCCCCCTCATCCTCTCCCCTGCCTTCGCCGGCGGGCGCCCTCGGCTCCGGCCCGGGGGGTTCCGGCGGCGGCAGGATCTCCTCTCCCGCGCGCGCGTCCTCCTGGCCCGGGGCAGGGGGAGGCGGCGGTGTCGCTCGGCTTGGCGGCGGCCCGGTGACCCGGTGGGGTGGCAGGCGGCGGACGTGGGGCGGCGGGGTGGCTTTGTGGCGCGGGGTGGCCGGCGACGCGTCCCCGGCTCAGATCTGGGCCTTGCGGGCCCCATCTGGGTCTTAGCGGGTCGGTCCCCGGCGTGTCTTAGTTGTCTTTTGCGTGGGGAGGCAGAGGTGCGGCTTGGACAGGGGCGGCGGCGCCGACGGCGTGCCGGCTGCAGCGCGAAGGCGGGAACTTTACGGGTCTCGGTGATCCCGGCCGGGGCCTATGCGGCCACGGGCCTGGTATGTTCCTGCTATTGCGTCCGGTCAGCTACCGTCTTCGACGATGGAGGTGGGGCCCTCCTGTGTGCCGACGGTGTTGCTGCCCTAGTCCCGTCTCCTCTTCTTCATTGTGCAGGCCTTGCTTCACGATGCCGTGGTGAGATTGCGTGGGAAGCTTCGTGACCGGGTTGGCGCATGGTGGGGGTCTGTTTGGTGGCGAGCTCTGGAGTGCTTGAGGTGAAAGTTGGGATCGGGAGAAATCCCTATTGGCTTGGCCGACACCGGCACGGTGGCGCATGAGGATGCCGCTGGACCTTCCTGGAGGGTGTCGGGGCTACCCTTCCTTTCTCCTTACCGCGTACCGGGGGAAACCCTTGGCAGCAGTGTCGTCATCGTCGCGTCCCTTCTTGTAGGTGTTGATTGGTACCGGTACTTCGGAGGCTCGGAGCTTGGTGGGCGATCTCCGGTGGATGCAGCGGCCACGAGGCTTCTTCGTTTTTTTGTCGATCCGCCATTGTCGGCATTTGTTTCTCTTGTATTTTCTCTTTCTTTTCCTTTGGGCGTGACTGTGCTGCTTCCGCCCCAGCACCTATCGTTGGTTGTCTCGGTTGGTAGCTTTGTATACAAAGCGGGAGGAAACCCTTTTTCGGTAGTGAAGTTTAGACTATTTTTGGGAGGGCTTTGCTCATCCACCACTCCATTGGAGATCAAGGCCTCCTTCGGAGAAGATCCAACTTGGATTCGAGATCACCGTCGCTATTAGAGATTTGGGGAGACTATCTACCTCTCAAGATCTTCAATTCCTCTTGGATTTGG